>JAQIWG010006475.1:0-13274 GCA_034695025.1 Chamaedrilus cognettii | reverse complement strand
CTATCTTGAACACAGGTCGGAACACCTGTTGTCGGAGATAGGGAATTTAACACAGGTGAGCCTGCCGAAGGACGACCAAAGTTAACCTCACAAGAACACGGCTACAATAATTATAAAATACAATAAGCCTATAACACAGCAAGAACGTTAAAAACATACACATTATAGTTAGCGACACACAAGTTACATATACTTAGTAAAATAAACACAGTACATTTAAATTCTTCACCTTTTCTCGCCCTCGCTAGCAGGCATGTCTGCAGAAGTGCGTCGCCGACCCCGGGGGCGAGGGTGTGTCTAGCTAAAAACATGCTACTTCTATAGCCTACAGGACCTGCCACGCCGCGCTTTCAAGTACTTTCACGCTGTGCCGCAAACTTTGCGGCAATCAAATAGTCTTAAATTTGAAATAATTAGGGAGAATAGTGTTAGGTAGTTGCATTCCTTAACGGTACTGTTAATTTTGTGCTAAAATTAAATATTTGCGAAAAATAATGACAAAATACAGCTGTTTCTCATCAACAGCGAGCAAGTTCGAGGTCGATGTCTAGAATATATCAACAAACTATTTTCCAGTAATTGACAATGGTCAATTACTGAAAAATAGTTTGTTGATTAATTTGTTTATTACCTAAGCCTATTCACACCATTTCACAGAGCAAATATAAGCACCAACTATTTTTAAATCCTCTAATTATTAGCCAGCACGATACTCTGTAGTTAATGGCTAGTTGGCATTAAATGAATCTAACACCAACATGCCTCACTAGCCAATAGACTTTCGCACACATGTAACACAAATGATAATTATCCTCTTAGTTTTGATATAAACTAATGAATCTAAGAATTTTGATTGGATACTAATCGTATGGCTGTAGGCAGGTAGACGCTGATTTATGATGATAAATATTGACATTAAATTGAATAAATGGACTAATTAACGCAAACTGATTCTGATATTGCCTAATTTTCCGGACACCCTATTTATATGATCAGTCGCAGTTGAAGGGATATTTGTAGTTGTTGTCTGCCTCTATCAGGCGATTAATTTAGTCTATTTTAGATGCGAATTTATATGCTTACGCTGCATGAATAGGCGCGGCATCAAGCTTCAGGTGTGGCCATGTAATAGGCTCATAGCCATTGCTATAACATTCTTTGACCAAAGGGGTTGTTGTTGGGAGAGTACAACAACGCAGGTATTGTTGTTATGAAATTAGCGTCAATCGAACTTTATCTTACCCTAAACCCTTCGCCCTAACCCTAACGGGGCCCTAACCCTAATTTGATAGCCCTAACGGGGTCCTAACGCTAACGCAGTCCTTTACTAACTTGCTAACCTTAACGCTGCGTTGTTATCCTTGGTTGTGTGTCCTTTCCATATCTTTAGTATATGGTCATGTTGAGTTTTGCCTATTTGAAGCCTACGTTGTCCATCACTTCAAATTGACACTGGGGGCTCAAACTGAAAAATTGATCGAGGTTATGTACATTGTAGGTAGAAGAAAATGTGGTTTGAGTTTTTGAATGAAATATGAACAGTCGACGTGGTCTACTGGAAAATTATCGAGCCGAAGGTAATGGTAATACAAATATTGTGTAATACTCATTTGTTGTCACTCATTTATTGTCACTCATTTGTTGTCACTCATTTATTGTCACTCATTTATTGTCACTCATTTATTGTCACTCATTTATTGTCACTCATTTATTGTCACTCGGTTATTAACACGCATTTATTATCATTCATTTATTATCACTCATTTATTATCATTCATTTATCTTATTTTAATTACGAAGTTCATTCATGAGCACAGTTAGATGAGCTGGTATTTTTTATTTTAAGATAACGATACTAATCACAGGATATTTCCTTCATGATATAACACGGCATATTTTATTGATAATGACTAAATCAGACAAGATCTACTAATTTATTGATGTGTCGACGGTGCTGCCGTGCGGCGTCTTCAAGCCCTCTCATTGGCGCTTCATAGTGAATATGACATTGTGAAGATCTTTAGCAAAGCGTAAGTTATCCGCCTTGCAATTGAGAGTTTGTTTTAGATCATCAGCCTTAGAATGGCTAAGGGTCTTACGGGCTCAAGAAGAAGGGCTACGTGTCTTACGGGTTACGGAAAAAGGGCTTGCAGGGCATGGGCACGGGTTGCTAGTATTAACAATTATTGCAATTCATCATAGAATATTTATAATTTTGTCGTGCGCTCGTTTATGTAGAGAGACTAGCGATGCAGGCCAACGCAGCAGGAGCAGAAAACGCAGCAACATCAGCAGAAAGCGCAGCAACAGCAACCACAAACACAGCAACTTCAACATCAGCAGCGTCAGCAGCATCAGCATCAACAGCAGCATCTGCAGCAACAGCAGCATCTGTAGCTACGGACAGTGTGGACGGGGCATTGCTCTCCACAGCATGCACTCAGGCTTCGACAACTCAACGGATCATACACATAAACCGGCCCCAGCCAATCAGCTACAAGCGCAATAAAATTAGGTCAGGTCAGGTTCAATCACAGACAATTGAGTTGTATATTATTATAAATAGTCATAACTTATTAATGAGTACGTATTAATGATGAAGTCAAACTGATTGCCGTATCGTAAATACGATCTATGTATTAGAAATTAAGAGTTTTTTAGGAGATGTCATATTAGTGACCAACCGGATACAAACAAAACGAAATTATGTCATTTCGGGTTAGGTCACAGACAACACGATTCAGATCTGTATCATAGATAGTGTGAGTTTTTGTGTCGTGTTACTTGTTAATAGCCAATCGGCTACAGACACAATACAATTAGATCAGGTTAGGTCACAGATAACATGATTCGGATCGATCTGTTATACCGGGGTATTGTCATTTTTTATTTCTCGAGTCAAGGAGCCGAATAGCAGAATTTGCTTTAAAATGCTATCGTGAAATTTTAAATTAATTGAATAATAATAATTGTGTAACAACTTTTGTTGTATTTTTAATCATATTTTTTCCTGATCTTGTGGTGTTGCAGTACGGCCAAGTACAACTTCTACACGTTTGTGCCAAAGTTCTTCTTTGAACAGTTTCGCAAATATGCCAATGTCTTCTTCCTCTTCATCGGCCTTATGCAGGTAATACGTTTTTTGACAGTAAACGATTCATGTTGATTGCGAACAGTAAACGATGTCTGATTTGTTGCATTTATTAATTATTAAAGATGATGAAAGAGATGGAATAGACTAAAGGTCGGTTTTTTTGACGCACTAATACGCCCCGATTGGCAGTTTCCGATTGGAAGGTAGGAGGGAATAGGCCGACCAAGACCCATTTTGGGTCAAATTGACTATTTTGATTGGATATCGGTTGAGATTGGCTCCGAGAGATGCATGAGCCATTTTGAGCATTCGAAGTTTGCCATATATGAGTATATGATTTCCTCTGACCAGATATGTCATTGAATAATGTTAAAATTATAGTTTTATTGCATTCGTGAATGATTTTAGAAATGTATTTAGATACATTTCCGATAAATACGAGTTTTCATAACGGTAGCTTACCGTAGTTGCTATACGGTGATCGTTCGATGTATATGATGTCAAGTGTTTGATTACTGACTATAATATACACTGAAGGCACTCCCATAATGAATGATTTGAACTACCCCCAGTACACCGAAAAACAGAGAATTAGGTTACAGCCCAGAGCTCCCCAGGTGAATCGTATGAGGTGACTAAATAAAGCGAGCCGTTTCTTGCTTGTCTTCATGGTACTGAAACGTACTGGAATACTCTTTGTTGGTACAACTACAACCCCTCCCAAAACTCTCAAAACCGGAGTGATTATAACTAATTTCTTCAGATTATTTCAAATTTTTATTGCCCAGATATGTCTGTATGTAGAATTTAAATCTATCGTATACTTTATTCTGACGGTTGATGGGTCATATGATAGTGGTTCTTGCTGTATAGTCTATAAACGCAGCTCAATTAATTAATTAGTGTTATTTCAAGCGTAGAATTTACCGGCATGTGACATCAGTTCAATGCATATAGTAAAGGATATGGTTAAGGTTATATCCTCACAACCTTATCCAGAAGGTTATCCTTATGGATAAGGTTATAAGATATGGAGGTTTTAATAATGCTCTATTGAACATTTTCTAGACAATAGTGCAGGCTATAGCTATTGCAACACTAGGGCTAGTAAAACTACAAAAAACTAACCGCTTTTTTATTGTCTAATCTGTTAATGTCCGTGTTTTCACACAGGTTTACACTTTTTGAGCCCTGAAGAGGACTGCTGGAGCTGAGTTTTTATTGTCGGATGGCCTTCCTGATGCCAACCAAATAGATAATTATCTGGTATGGGGTTAGCAGCTGGCGACACTTGTGTGTTTAACTGCATTGCTGAAGGGCCCGCTATTGTAAGGTTAGCCAAACAATTAATTAAATTCTTTAGTGATTCGATTAACGGATTTAAGAGTGGATTTTATAGACAGACGTGCCTTTGTTCTCATCTTTGCCTTTACCTTTGCCTAGGAGACAATTTAACAGCAGCTCGTTAAGAGCACATTTAATTGGATTGCCATTCGCAAAAAACTTGCAATATATGTTTATGAATTATTCAAGAAAACATATTTATTTCCATGGGAAATGAGATTAATTTTTTTTCAGTGTCAACAGACATTGAATTTTGCTCCAAATCTATGAGGTCATGTTAATTTGATGACGTCGTATATGTTTTTTAAATGGACCAAACAATAAGGTCATGGACATGACATTAAATCGTGCCCGGCAGCCCTGCTCCTGCTGCCACCTTTGGGCAGGACGAAGCGTTGTGGCACAGTGATCTAAGTCTCTGGTCGTGGATTATGAGTGCGGCAGTTGCCGATTCGAATCTCGGCCGCGGCGAAGATTTTGAGTCCCTTCGTGCACCCTTTGGCAAGGATGGTTTAAATTCGTCAGCCACACGTGTTTCTACGATGCCTACCAGATATGGTGGAACCACCACCGGTGATCATCAGCTGGTGAAATGGGGCATCATCTTTTCTCCGCAAGGGGTTTCTCTAAACCCCTTACGGAAAAAAAAACAATAAGTTTTTTTGAGTGGCAGCTATGGGCTGCTGTTAATCTGTCTTCTATGCTAAGATGAAGGTGTAGGTGGGAACATAGTCCAGCACAGTACTTGTTCCTTTCCGTGCAGAACTCGTGAGGGGGGGGAGTGCTGACAGAATTTTTTCTTACCAGTCATTAACCTTTTTTCTTGCTCTTCTTGTCACTTGACGCCACCAAGCCTTAAAAGACATCAATAACGACCACAAAACGCAAATTTTCTTCTGTATACAGCCTCCACGTCTACTTACTATGTAAAAAAGGCTTTTTTCCAAATATCAGCAGTGGGAACGCTCCCTTCAGAACAGAGGGAGCGCTAATGTTAGCAGTGGGAACGCTAGTTCAATTTTGAGTGAGCGGTGAGAGCGCCGCTCCCGTGCACTCCCCCCACTTTAACCACTGGGTACATCTATTGAATTTACTATTGAATTTACCTATGACTTTTGTCACTAACAAAAGTTTGCAGTTTGTTGCTAAGAGCCATGGTGTTGAGCTGCTTGCAATTGTTTGAAATCAGCAAATACCGAACGTATCGCCAACCGGTCGGTTTACGACCATCGGTCCGCTCATCCTCATTCTCTGTGTGTCTGCAGCTAAGGAGATCATTGAAGACTTTGTGAGTCCTGCACCTTCAGCGTGTCGTATTTTGTTCTTTATTTTGTTATTGTATTTATTGTTGACTTATTTTTAACAAAGCAAATTCTGTACATCAACATTTCTGTTAGTTTTCTGTGCTGCGCAAAGAAGAAATAAGGCGCGATGCTAAACATACTGATGATAAGCTACATTCTTCTAGAAATAACTCTTCAGCATTTCTAGAAATAAGCAGTAAACCAAGAACCATTTTTTGGGCTTTTGACCAGACAACTTATGGAGCGCCCGTGTCACGATCTAAGTCAATTAATTATTTTTAATCAAATAAAGAAGAACCGAATCCGCCAAGTTATAGTTTTTTATTTACTGCCTAGTTATAGAATTGATGAAGAGTTATTTCTAGAAGAATGTAATTATCATCAATATGTTTAACATCGCGCTTTATTTTTCTTTGTGCTGCATCATTCAATAACAGAAATGCGGAACGTACAGAATTTGCTCGTTCTGCTAATTACTAAATAATATATATGAATTCAAGAGTCATCTTTTGTACATGCAATTTTGAAACTCTTTGATTTTGTATATAAAAATTTTTTGCTGTAAATTAGCTGCGATTTGAGTTGAGCAAGTTGTGTAAATATTTATTGCTTATTCTAGAAGCGACATCGAGCGGACGATGAAGTCAACAACCGCAAAGTGCTTGGTGGGCCATCTGATTTCTATTAAGATTTATGTTTAATTTGACTCTCTCTGGCGCCCAGATACGCCTTTAATTTAAAAAATACTATCTACTGTACTATTTTATTAAAGTATCATTTTACACTTAGTTGACACATGTCTTAAGACATATTTTTTAAAGACATAAGATGTTTAAATTTAAGTCGCAGAACTTCTTCTCGCTTCAATTTAAATCATTTTGAGTCTGCAAACTTGTATTGCTTAGGTAGTTAAGCTGTGACCCAATCATATGCTTTCTTGCGTCTGATGTTTCAACCATTCTGACACTTCTTAGTTGTAATGTTTCACCTAATCATATGAATTCTTATATCTTTATGCCTGATATTTCACCCAATCAGAAGCATGCTTGCGTGTGATTGGTTGCCAGTGCTGCGGAGCGGCATGTGGGTAGAGGTAAAGTGGACGGGCGTCGTGGTTGGAGATATCGTCAAGATCACTGACGATCATTACTTTCCGGCCGACCTCGTGCTTCTATCTTCCAGGTCTTTTGCGCTCTTCTCTCGTTCTTTTCTCTCCCAGGTCTTCCGCTCCCTACTCTGATTATTTTTTTTTCCAGGTGTTCCACTCGCTTCTCTCTTCTTTTTTTTTTGCATCTCTCTCACTTCCGCTCCCTTCTCTCATTCTTCTCTTGAAAGCAGCCAAGCCTAAATCTGTCTTATATGATATAATTTGTAAGCTAATTTTACGGGGCTCATCCACGGAATGATTGAATGCCCTATCAATTGACAAATAGATGTTTTTTTTAACTCCTTGCAGACCGGGGTAAAAAGAATTTGCTTGCAGCCCTAGAGCTCCCCGGGCGAGTCGTAAAAGGCAACGAGAGAGGGGGGAGCGGTTCTGTGCAGACTCCCTTACACAGAACCGGACTGTATATAGTCTTTGTGCTGTACACTGTCCCAAAACTGCAAAAAAACTAATCATGCGGTTTTTTATTTGAATTTGGATTGAATGCCTTTCAGCGAGCCGCAGGCCATGTGCTACATCGAAACGTCTAATCTCGATGGCGAAACGAATCTCAAAATACGACAGGTATGAATTTTAGATAAAAATCTATTTATAATAGTTGTACAGCTAAAAGTGCACGTGGCGCTGGCCAACCATTTTTGGGAGCCATTGAAGCGAGTTTGTAAATGTTTTACACTCATGTTTTATGGCTGATAAAATCTGAATGCACTGATAAATGTATTTCTTTTAATCTTTCGATTTTTAGTTTTATTTGTAGCAATGCGCTGTAGTGTAGTGGTAATCTTGTAAGCAAAACGTGGCATCGTACGAATTTTCGAGGCCGCGACACACGCTCTTGCTTGCTTGCTTGCTTACACGATGAGGAGAGCTAATATGGTTTTGAGTTTCTATTTGTAGAGTGCTGCCAATATAACAATGGTCATCATTATTGTCTTTAACGTCCATTGTAATGCGTTATAGGCAAGCCTGTAACACCGTGTCCATGTTAACACCGGTTAGACGTATATATTGGAGCTGAATTTTTGCGACCGGATACCCTTCCTGTCGCCAACCAGTAGAATAAATTACTCTGGACGATGTTACCAGCTAGCGACACTTGTGTGTTTAACAACCTTGCTGAAGGGCCTGTAACGCATGGTTTCATAGTTGCCTGGACGTGAACCCAGGTCTCTGGACTCTCTTGTCTGACCACTACACCACAACGCTTTGCACAATGACTGTCGTTATTTGGAATATTTTGTCTACCTTAGTTAAAAAGTATGTTAGATTGAGACAAAAAACTAATTGGTTAAAAGATTAAACTTATATAGGTGTGATAGTATAATACTAATACAAAAAAGAATGAAGATTAGATTAGTGCAAATAATGTCAAATATTTCATTATTTACTAATTTCTTTACTGCACTATCATTATTTTGCAATGTGGGGTCCAATGCACCCACTTTGCAAAATAATCACTGTGCAGTAGTGACTGTAAATGATGAAATATTTGACCATAATTGCACACAATAATCTAAGACTGCAATCTTGTACATGCACTGGTTTCCAGGGTCTGGCACAGACCTCGTCGCTGCTGACGCACGAGGACCTCGCCGTGCTGTCGGGGGTCGTCGAGTGCCAGCCGCCTAACCGACACCTTTACGACTTTGTCGGCAACATTCGACCTAAGGACAAGCTGTAGGCAGCATAGCCACTCATGTGCTTCTCTGATCAAATTTGTGCCTTTTTGAGGCCCATTTGTGCTATTTTAGTCAAGAAAGTCCCAAATGTTCTTTTTTGGTCCCTTGTGAAAGCAACTTTATTTTAGCAGGGAAACGTTGATGGTATTTAGCAGAATAATGCATGTTTCTGTCGAAAATAGACTTTTTTTGGTCAAGAAATGTGCAAAAACACAACTGTGAGATATATTTTTGACTATGTGCTTTTTTGCAAAAAAATTGGTACTTTTTTATCGCATTTTTTGGTCAGAATGGGGCATTTTGGTGCTTTTTCAAAGAAGTGGGTGCAACGTTGGCCTTGGGGTGCCGATCTTGTTATCTATAAGCTTGAATAGATATTGAATTTATATCTGATTGGTCTGTGGCCGGCCTTCTTGTTGTCTTTATCTGTGAGATTGTATTTTTACAGTGGTTGGTGTATGGAGTTTCTTTTTTTCAAGCCCCCTGCAGTCCGGGGAACAAAGAATTGGCTTGCAGCCCAGAGCTCCTCGGGCGAGTCGTAGGAGGCGACTCAAGAAGGAGGAGCGGTTCTGTGCGGGTCTATTCCGCAGAACCGGACTGTATATAGCCCTTGTGTGCTACACTCCTAAACTACAAAAAAAAAGATAAAAATGCAAATTTTTGTCAAATTTGATTTAGAAAATTTTTTTAGAAAATCTAAAAAAATGCACGTGAATGAGGCCCCTGATTCTTAAGTTTTTTTTTTTGTGTCTTATAATTCTATTCCTCTGTCTATTCTCTCTCTTATTATTTTCTTCTATTAATATTTTTAGAATGAGAAATTGCAGTTAGTATGTAGAAATAAATTGCGTAATGATGCTGAAACCCAACTAGCATGTGGTTTGACTTCAGAGCATACCCACTTGGTCCCAATCAGCTTCTGCTTAGAGGAGCCAAGCTGAAGAACACCCACTGGATCTTTGGTACACTTTAACTTCTTTTAAATTTCTCACACTAATAAGGCAGCTAAATGGCATTGTGAGTTCATTGTTCACGTGAATGTTCATATTTGATTAGGATTGTGAATTTATTGTGATATAATATTGTTGAGGCGGAGAAAAATACTTAAAACGTTGTATGTTCATCTGAATGTAGGCTATGTAGTTTCTAATTTCGTACGATTCGACTATTAAGTTTCTTTCATGGAGTAAGCTTGGATGAGTTTGGTTCCACTATCAAAGATGTACCGTACCAGTTTTAAAGTGCCCGCACACCTTTCGGTCAAAACGAAGAAAGTTTTGTCGTTAAGGACAATAGTCCGCAGAGAACTCGTCGAGCCGTCAATTTAGAAAGCTTGTGGTTGTTTGTTTCGGCGCGCAGACCTGACGTCATGATCGCTTAACGACGAATGCTGCACGCAGCATTCTTTTTGTTAAGGTCACAGTGACCTTAACGACGGCGACTAACGTTCGTTTGACCGACAGCGCGCACACCTAGTGGTCCCGTGCCTATTCCATCAAATGAACGCCACAGACTTCCTTTTTTTTGACCGAAGGTGTGCGGGCACTTTTACTCTGAAAATTTGTTAAATTATTGCAAAAGATTTAGGGCTGGTTTCTCCAACACAGATTTAATGGTGGTTCAGGATTTAACACACCTTTTTGCATAGGCTAAATCCTGAACCACCATTAAATCCGTGTTTATAGAAACCAGTCTATAAGCTCAGATCTCAAGGTATAGGCGCATCTCAGTTTTCTATAAATGGCCTGCAGAAGTTGCGGCAATTGAACATAATTTAAAACCATAAATTTTAAATTAAATAAATAATTATATGAAACAATTATTGGTGACGCAAATTAATGTGGACGATGCGTGTTATTGGCTGATGGATGGTGCAGGGATCGCGCTGTATACGGGCCACGAGTCCAAGCTAATGCTCAACTCCACCGCTGCGCCCCTCAAGCGATCCACCGTAGACAAGGTCGTCAATAGCCAGGTAACTGTCTTTCTTCTCTCCTTCTTTTTTATAAGATTCAACAGCTATGTCACACAGTGCGTTCATATCATGTTCATGTTTTTTTGGTAGTTTAGGGCCCGTGTGTGGCACTAAGTCTATATACAGTCCGGTTCTGCGCAAGAAAGCCGGCACAGAATCATTCACCCTTCTTTAGTCCTTTTTTTTGACTTTCCTGGGGAGCTCTGGGCTGCAAGCTCATTCTTGTTCCTCTGCCTGCAGGAGGTTCATGTCCATGTCAGCTAAGAACTAAAGTTCATGTCAGTGAATGCTAACGTTGGTGTCGTGGTTGATCCAGCTGCCAGCGCCGCCTAAAGAATTCAATGAAGCAGTTCCCAGCGCCTCATCATGCGAGGAATGTACAGCGCCCTAAAGGTGACTTAGGTTATGACCTGCGCTCCATAATTTGTCTGGTCAAACCCTTACCCCTGCAGTTCGGGGAACAAAGAATTGACCCGCAGCCCAGCGCTCCCGGGCGCGTCATAAAAGATGACTAAAAAGGGGGAGCGGTTCCTTGCGTGGCAAAGCCAGGGCCGAGGCAAGGAGCCGGACTGCAATAGTGTTTGTTACTCGCACATGGTTTGTAAACTCCCAAAACACCAATGTCCTATCAAAGAAGTATTTTTTTTTTTTAAAGCAAATGATTGAAGCATTTGAACGTATTCGGTGCTGTCCCTAGACGCTGATGCTGTTTGCCGTGCTCCTCTTCATCTCATTGGTCAGCGCCGCGGCCAATGAGGTATGGACGCGCGGGCGCCTGCACGCCCATTGGTATCTGGGCGTGCAGGGGGACATTCCCTGGTGGCAGTTCTTCATGAACCTGCTGACATTTGTCATCCTCTACAACAACCTCATTCCCATCAGTCTCCAGGTGACGCTCGAGATGGTCAAGTTCATCCAAGCCATCTTCATCAACTGGGCAAGTCTTTCTATTATTTATGCTGTATTACGGTGCAAAGTCCATTGATCATCCTTGGAGCAGAGTTCTCATGAAATTTTTAAACACATTTCATACTAAAATTGTTACTCAGTGTAAATTCTACACTGGCTATTTGCCAGTGGAGCATGTTGTTGCACTACGCAAAATAAATTTTTTAGACTCGCTGAAATTAAGCCCTTGTTACATCTTTATGATTTATCAGGCCATGATGAACTGTCACGACTAGCTGCTTCTTACAACGTATCAACGCAGTCGTTAGTGCTCGACTCGTCATGTATCATTAATGACTATTTCGCTAATTGTGTGAACGCTATCACCTGATATTGTGAATTTCACTGATATTGTGAATTTTACCGATATTTAGCTCGCACTTCAACTGTACGCTTATTTAAGTTTTTATTTCTTTATTGTGTTCCGCCTTGATGGTGAATAAAAAGAATTGTATAATTTGTGTCGAGATTAAGGGTGAATTTCAGTGACGTTCCTTCAAGCCTACCTTGACTTCTACTTTGGCTTATGATGAGAATTTTACAGTTGTCAATAAATGCCATTTAAAACGGTTTGTGGTTTTGCCCGTTGGAATTAAGATGGCAACAATGGATATCTCGCTAAATTAATTTATGCGGAGACTGAAGGTAAATTATCGCAATTTGATGTGAAAATAAGTTCTGTGTCTTAAAATTTTCAATAAATTGCAAGTGCTATTCAATTACAGTAATGGGCTACTGTTAAATTCTCTTTCTAAGCCAATATAGAAGTCAAGATAGATTTCAAGGTAGGCTTGAAAAATCCAGCATAAGTTTTTGGTTGTCTGATTTGTCAGTGTGGTGTAAAAGTATTCTTTGTCTAAGTTTGGGTCTTATTTTGTAGAAACTTACTTACTTTGAAGAAAAATTTGACCATATTTGGTTCGACTTGATCTGTCCTAACAGTGTTAAGATCGAGGAGAGAAGTAGTGATGCTTGAGGAGGGGTGTAGTATGGAGCGTGTGAGTAGTTTCTGTTACCTGGTAGAGATGATTGGTTGCGGAGGGGGAGCAGAGGAGGCAGCAAGGGCTAGGGTGAGAAGTGCCTGGGCAAACTTTAACGAACTGGGACCTATCTTGACAGCAAGAGGTGTCTCATTGAAACTGAAAGGGAAATTCTACAAATGTGTGTGTAAAGTACTTTGGTATATGGAAGTGAGACATGGCCAGCGAAGGTGGAGTATCTTCATAGATTAGAGAGGACAGAGAAAATGATGGTGTGATGGATGTGTGGAGTGTCATTGAAGGACAAGTGTCGAAGCAAAGATCTAAGAAAACAGTTAGGTGTCGTATGTATAACGGACATGGTGAAGAAAGAGAGACTGAGGTGGTGTGGACATGTGGAACGCATGAATGAGGAAGAGTGGGTATTCGCATGCCGATATACTAAGGTGGAAGGAATCGTTGGAAGCGGGAAGAGGAGAAAAATATGGAAGGAGGCGGTAGAGAGCGATATGAAGCAGCTAGTCATGAATAGAGAGATGGCAAAAAATTGAAAGTTGTGGGGGAGTCTCATCGTGGGAAACTTCCAACCAGTGTTGACACGGAAAGTGGACGTAAAACGTAGATGTAAATGTGATACCCAGAATCTAGGGATATTCGAATTTGGCTCAATGGTATCAGTGATGACAACTTACGCTTGTGCATGTGACCCTCAAATCCGCTTTCTGTATGTAGTCTGTTGCACCTCTCCCGCACCTACGATTCAAGCAAACGATGTTTTTCCATCT
>JAQIWG010006474.1:0-13274 GCA_034695025.1 Chamaedrilus cognettii | reverse complement strand
GAAGGTTTCAGGTCGATAGCTTAAAAACTGTGGCCGTGCATCGTGAACAAACAGACAGACAGACAGACAGACAGACACACAGATTAAGGCTTACTACTTTATTTATATAGATTATTATAATATAAATTCGTTAATCAAATAATTAATTAATTTATTGAATTAATCAAATTTGATATTAATAACTTTTTTGAAAGTTAGGTTTTTGAATTCGACTATAATGTTGTCAATAGGGGCCTATACTGCCTGCAGCTGCTGTCAGCAAAGCGTGTCGCCTCCCCTGCGATAACGTCAACGACTTTGTCGGCGCTAAAAAACGAAGCTTTAAACGCTTCAACGCTTCCTATTCCATAAGCTTACCCACGGCAATTAGGCAGTTTTACAACTGCCATGCAGTCTGTCAATGAATTAAAAATATTATGAAGCCTCATTTTGTCACTTGTCATTCATTTTGTCACTCATTTTGTCAAACGCATCAAAATAGGCCTGCAGGGACGCCTCAACTATTGCAAAGTTATGGTGCAAAAAATGCCACACAAGTTAATGGGACCCCTATAACTGGTCAGTCTTTACTACGGCTTCGTTGCATGAACTTAGTAATTTAACTCGCTCGTAAAATTATGTTTAATTTATGATAGACTATTTTGATTTACTAGGAACACAGCAAAACTTCATAAGCTTATACAATCATTGCACGTGGTGAAATTGTTACAACTTGAATCAATAAACTGAATTGAAAATCAATACAACAAGATCGATCATGTAGATTGTACATATCAAGATCGATATTTGAACTTTTCTACAAATTCTACGAACTTTTTACACAAATTCTGTTAACCTTTGTTCGCAATATTCAATTCCGCTTAGTCTTAATAATTCAAATATTTTTACAATCGATGTTTCGACCTTTAAAAACGGGCATAGGGCAAAGGCCAGTCGGCTTGGATGCGACAAGATAAAGCTGCGGTAGACCACGTTAGTTATCTGATATCCAACATCAGCTTCTTCAATGACAAGGCGCTTTGCATTTAGTTTTTCTGTAACTTCTCAATCAACCCCTCCCCTCCTTCCTTTATCTACAGTAGCAAACAACCCTTAGGCTGCTTCATCAATATCATTTTACAACTTTCGAACGTTTCTAAACAAGGTCTTAATTCCTACTCAACCCTCGCCCCCCCCCCCCT
Source organism: Chamaedrilus cognettii (assembly GCA_034695025.1). NCBI lineage: Eukaryota > Metazoa > Annelida > Clitellata > Enchytraeida > Enchytraeidae > Chamaedrilus > Chamaedrilus cognettii. The sequence goes on along the minus strand of JAQIWG010006474.1, from coordinate 12,093 downwards.
CCGCTCCCTTAGCCTACGTGTATAGCTTTAGACCCAACGACAATCTGGAATCAGCTATCGGAACCCCAGAACATCCATCGTAAATGGCATTTAAACTTCGCCCCCCTTCATCTGAGCATCTGCAGATAACTCTAAATTGCGCCCGAGTCCTTGCAAGCTTCCAATTGAGACTAACACTGCGATATCGATTAGGACATGGCTGCCTAGCCGGGGAGCACGCTGAGTCCCGCTGAGTTGCTAACCCCGGGCTTGCAAAGAGCAGAGACTCGTAGGTTAGCCTTCTCAGCCCAGTAATTAGTGTACTAACGGACCAATACTCTGAGAAGCCGGAGGCATTGAGTAGAGCTGACAGAATGAAACTTTGATTGGTTGCCGGTGACTATAGGCCCAAGTTAGCGCAAGTTTTCTAGTAGGCCCTACGAGTTTCAGCGCTTCACTGATTGCTGGACGAGAATTTTTGCTTAAAAGCCTGATCTCTCACAGACGGAACTATTCGGAGACGTCGTATGAGCGGTCAAAGTTACTCAAGTGCGAACAGAGTGCGAAGTCCAATCTTGTTGCAATGCCTAAGTAATATTACAGCAGCCGTTAGTCGCGCTATCCTGCTGTTACACACAACACGTTTACTAAGTAATTATACTAGTGGTCAAGTCCTGTAGTAGTTTAGTCTAAACACTAACCGTCGCAGCAACAGTGCTCACTGCAGTGGTTAGGACTGCTAGTGTGAGGACTGAGGAGTGCAGCAGTCGGGAACTGGACAGCGGCTTCTCGTTGCTCGAAGGTAAAACATATTAATTTATTTAAATTATGAGAGACTCGGGGCTTTCCTGTAGCCAGGCCTGAAGTCTTCACATCACTTTGCTTAAACTAAGGTCAAAGTATGTCGGTCTATATAAGAGATAGGCATATAATTCGGTTGTTGAAAGTAATTTTATGGACATGCTTTATGAGTGTACATGTACCTGCAGGTCATACAATCATGCTCATATACGTGTACAGTAGGTCATAATCTCCTGTCATAATGCCTTTAAGTCATGAGATTATGTGTATGGCCTAATCAAGTCTTCTTTGAAGTTAGAACTTTCGCAATAATGTCTAAAATCATCTAACTATTAACCTATATAATTTGCTTCCACTTTGACAATGGTACATGTATTAGGTCTATTGAATCATGTAAAGATGGTGAATTATAAAAAATTATCCGTTGAGAAAATGTTGATAACGTAGCAGATGCATTTAAGACTTTATTGGATATTACAGGTTTATGTGATCGTTTATAACTACAAATTCTACAATGTGGCGCAATAATGTGTGCACTTTGTTATGAAAGGCATCCCTGTATAGAGCGAGTATAAGGCCTAGCTCTTTTAGCGTAATCATTACGCTTTCATTCAGCGTCTTTGAGAGTGCTTTATGTATAGCTCTGAGGAATATTTATTTGCAGATTTGATTGAGTAGCGTTGACACATACATACCGGAGTATGGAGAGAATGGAGACGTTCAACGCACTCTTTAACGGCCAGATCATCTACAGGGAACACGATTCTTCCATTAGGTGGGTTTAAATAGGGCACCAATATAACACTTTACATAATAACATTTTAATCCATGTTGCAATAACTAGCTGGGCCACAAAATGTAAATCTGTTTTGATAAATTCAATTTTCAACACCGTTTTATAACACCGTTTTATTAACTGATTTTTGACTTTGTGACTGGATAGCTGCGACTGCGTTTGGGTGTCAAACCATGATAGACCCCATGTATAGCATAGGCCTACGTACAATGTAGGTGTGTAACACATTAGCTGTCCTTATTGTGAAGAAAACATGGAATAACATGGACATGTTTTTTTAGCTGCGTTGTAGTTTTAAGCAATTATTTTTGTAGAAAATTGTCAGGCAATATTTGGATAATTATAATTGATAAACACTGACTCAAAATATAATTTGGGTATACTGAATTATAATGTATTTTATACTGCAACCAAGGGTGGGCTGTTTCTGCAGGCATCATGGATCTAAATATAGAATCTATTTGTCTAGGACCTTTATTGTTTCTGTGGATTGTTGCAAGCATCAGTTGAGACGTTGGTGTTGTAGGCATTCAAGCTCTGTAAACGATAGTTTCAACGCCTGTAGCCGTTTCAAGCAAAGAATGGTATGTCTTGTAGTTAAATGTTTTCGGCCTAGTAAAAATAATTGTTTTTTCTTATTTATGTTGTGTTCTCGGGTTTGAATTCAACTAGTATAAGCATTTTGAAATAAAATATATATGTTGCAATTTTGACCGTTTTTGTTGGTCTTGATTCGCAATATAAAAAGCATTTTTTATAGCAAACATTAAAATATATGCATGGAATATAACAGTAAAGACAATTATGTTCAGGCTTATACGATATATTGTGTAGGCCCAAATTATTGTAAAACAAAAGATCGTATATTTTGGAATATTAGTCGTTCACACGTTGCTATTATTTTTATGTGAGACGAGATTCTATATTATTTAATATTATATTATGATTCACACCCGTTTAACTGTTGCAGACGTTTGAGCCGAGTCCGATAGCAGCTGCCAGCGATGCAGCGCTGCTGTCTCAGATCCCCCGTGATCACTTGTTCGTTACCTCGACCCACTCTACCCCCCACCTCCCCTCCCTGCCCTCGATCCACTCCACCCCCCACCTCTCCTCCCTCCGTGAGTGTAGGGAGGAGAATTCGGTGGATAGTGGAGTAGCAGTCCGCCTCTCCCCTGCTGCTATCGCACAGAAGAAGCTTGACTTCTCCATAGAGCTTGCAGCTTCGCAGCAGAAGCCACCGAAATATTGTGATCTGCAAAACAGCCATGATCAGGTATTGACTTAAATGATAGGCATCAGCCACTAAGTTCTAGAAAACGAACTGTATATCAATCATACACTTAGTTAAATGTCCATGGTTTTTTATTTGAGTTTTAGTGTTTTTGAACTTGACAGCATAGCTTTTTAAAAATGCTATGCTGGAGCATTACACCTAATTTGAATTATATTAATTTTTAATTCTATTAATTTAATTCTTACAATTTCAAATAATGCTCGTTGAATAAGTTTTTGAAAATAAATGTGTTAATTGCTCGTATCAAAGTGTTTTACAACTTCGCTGAAAAAGTGATCTTAAAATTACATTTTTAGTTTTCATATTTATGAAATTTTTGTATTAATGGTATAATAATTGATTTCATTAATTGTGAAATTTAATGTGCTTTAGGTCGATTTCACAAACTTCTGCTGGCCGATGGACTTGTCCACATCCGACTCGTTTGTCTGCCCTCCAATCCAGGCTACCCATTCCGCTTTCCCCGGCGGAAACCTCTCCAGCAGCAGCGCATCAAATTCCTTCAATTTCCGAAATGTTCCATCTCCTTGCTCAGAAGTCCTCAATTTCAAACTGGCAACTGGCTTCCGACGTTTTTCCGAACTCCCCTCGTTCGATGAGGACAAGGAAAATCACAACTCCGCCAGTCATCGGATCCCCCGGCGTAGCAAAGAATCGCGTTCAACTGCGCTGAAACAGAGAAACTCGCTGTCCAATGAAACTTTAGTCGAGAAATTAGACGAGTCGGACTCGAAGATGGGAAATAGCGTGAGGGGCAACAGCGAGGATTACATCGGGGCGGTGTTGGGTCAACCTGATGAGTACGCAGAACTTGTGGGGGACTTCAGTCGAGAGTTTGCGCTACCACTCACGAGAGGGCGACACAAGGATCTCAACTGCATCACGCCTGATACTGTCAGTGCTCCTCTGCTGTTCATCATTTATTCATTGATGTTCATTTATTCATTGATGTTCATTTATTCATTGATGTTCATTTATTCATTGATGTTCATTTATTCATTGATGTTTATTTATTCATTGATGTTCATGCAGCTATTATGTGTACTAGAGATTGAGGCAGTAGTCCTGGTGAAAAGTAAGAAAAGAAGTGGCAGGGGGGGTGCCAATGGAACTTTTCGAGGCCATTCTTAACAGTGCGCATTTTTTTGGAGGCCATTCGCAATTTTTCTTAACAGTGCAAATAAACTTTCAACACCTTGCTTCGTGGTCCATATTAATGTTTCATCAATTGCTCAGAAAAATAGCTTGATTCCACTTCTTTAGTCGCCCTTTACGACTCACCAGGGAGCTCTGGCCTGTAAGTCTATTCTTTGTTCTCCGATTTGCTGAGGTTTATCTCTCTAGATTATTATCTGAGGTATACATACAGACAATGTAGCTTACCATCCAAAGCGTCCGAGATACAACTTATCAACTTACACTGAGGTTTAAAATTAGTTTGGTGGCTGTTATAAAGGTGTCCGACTGTGTGTGCAGATGGCGGCCGTGTTGCGCTCTGAATACGCTGACGTCATCGAGCAGTGTATAGTCGTCGACTGCAGATATCCCTACGAGTTTGCGGGCGGCCATATCGAGGTAACTTCACTCTCTGAACAAGTAGAATGACTCGAATATTTCTTCTGGAATTGGAATTCTTCTTATGGAAACTGAAATTTTCTACGTTTTGCTATTAATACCTCATTGGTTTTGTTACTTATAGTGAAGAAAAATGCTGAAAATGGTTTAAAAATAGCGCCATGCCAGGCTCGTCGAGGCTCGCTGCGTGTTGAGGAGGAGGAGGCTTAAGTGGATGCTTTGCTAAGCAAAGTCGCAAAGTCGCAGTCGCAAAGTCCAAAAGTCACAAAGTCTCAAAGGCGCAAAGTGCATTCTAACTAAAATATTTAATTAGGGTTAATCATTACTCCAATCACGCGAATTGTCACATCTTGTAAATCTATATATTTCTGTAACGCGCCTTTATACCAACCCTTTTCTGTGAAATTAGTTATTGGGAATTTGAATTGTGTGCACTAAATAGTTGAGCATTAACATTAAAATAACAAAACCCTATGGAAATCAAAAATTATCTTGTATTTTGACAAATATATAGTTAAAATGCCTTTTGATTTTAGAACTCTGATGTCTTAACCATTTATTAATAATTTGTAGCTTCATACTAAGATTGTATAACTGTGTATTAAGTATCCTTTGAACTGTGTCCGTCTCAGGGTGCGCTGAATCTCTACACTGAGAAGGCCGTCGTTGACCAGTTCTTTGCCACCCCCCAGTCAAACCATCATGAGGTCAGGGGTCAGACTGGGGTCAAGGGTCAGACTGGGGTCAGGGGCGTGTCGACTGGTAAAAGAACAATTCTCGTCTTTCACTGCGAGTTCTCATCGGAGCGCGCACCCAAGCTGTGAGTGGCTTTGTCACTACTTTTCAATACCTCTGTGGATAAGCTGTATTTTTTTTTCAATCTATTAAAAGCGTCAAACACTAATAAGGTCGGGTTTATCTATTGAGTGTTAAAATTTAATCCGAGGTCATGACGTCATCATGCCCAATGAGCACACTTTGAGCTTAATCTCTGATTTATTCAACGCCATGTGGTTGATTCTTTGGATATAAATCTCGGATTTAAATTTTAACACTAGATGGAAAAGCCTGGCCTAAGTGTTTGAAGCTTTTAATGGATTAGGAGATCCAATAAAGGCACAGTGACAAGTGTCAATACATCCTAGCGATATTTCTTGACATAATGTTTAAAATTAAGGCATTAAATTTTATTGTTGTTTGCCTTCTATAGCCAAATTTTTTTCATATTTAATATAAATATTGTGAAATATTTGAGCAATTTTGCCATTTTTAAATACCTAGGCTTGTCCTTTGCCATTTATTTAATATTTATTCTACCTAAATTTTATTTTACTGCGTTAATGGTGCAATTTGACCTTGGCATCGAAGTAAATATGTTTGAAGTTCATTAAATAATATAATTACGTTTAGATAGTAGCATACGTTTATTTATATCAAAGAGATTTTTTTTATTGCATCAAATTTTTTTGTACTTGCATATATTGTTTAGGAAATATGCATGTAATAAAATTATGTTAAAAAGAGGTACCTTATTGAAGCAATGCATGTAAACATTGGAATGTACATTATCTGTTAATCCCCAGGCTAAGATTCTTGCGCAACCAAGACCGCGGAGTCCACCAGGAGTCCTACCCCTCCCTCTCCTACCCCGAGATCTACCTGCTCGAGGGGGGCTACAAGGCGTTCTACGAGGCCCACTGCCCCCATCGCCACTGCCAGCCCCCCCGCTACACCCCCATGCTGCACGCCGACCACGCCGCGGAGCTTCGACACTTTCGCAGCAAGTCCAAGACGTGGGCGGGTGAGAATCAGAGGCAGGCGCACTTCACACGACGCAAGAGTCTTCGAATGTAGTCGCGTGTGCAGTATGTGGGGTGAATATGATTATCGCAATAGCGCGGCTTTCGCATGATTATGATCAGAGCTAAGTTTAGCGCTTATAAAACACGCGTAGCGTTACGGCTGCTCCTTCTAAAACAGGCGTGCTCGGCCATCAAAGCCATGTAAGCCTACGCTATCATGGTCGATTTTGACGCGCAATGCTACGCCTGCCCTTTTCAAATTAGGCGTAAAATTTACGGGAAGACTTATTTGGGCGTACTATGATCTTTTGGGCTAATCTAATCTAATAGTAATTATACCTTTTTAATCGTGGCGCGTTTTGCAAAAATTACTCTGCTTGAATTTTTCATAGCTATTTTTGGACTGATCTAATAGTAACAGTATGTGGTATATAAAAAGTTATATTATACATCCAGACAGGTTATTTTAGCTGTTGTATCTCGTAATAATATTTATTTGTGCAAAATTTGATTATATGTCATTATTTAATTTTTGCGTATAAATTGTCTTTCAGAATGAAAATAGTTTATTACGGGTGATCTGATAAAAATGCTTCTTTGTGAGAAGACATTTAGCAAAACATCACTCATTATAGTGGGCTATTGCTCCAGGTTGTATATCTACAATAGTCCATGTGTGAACCCTGTGAGAGCGTGTGTGAATGTGACTACTAAATGAGCATGCTGTGGAATCTACCTGAAGTTTTATCTGTGATGATTATTGTAATACTTAGCACCAGTAACTCATCTGCGGTAAAGACTGCTTGATTGTGCAACAAGTTATTATGCAATACGTAACCTATCCATTTGACACCTCTTTTAAATAGAAGTCACTTGTAGTGTACTTGAAGACATCATAATGTTAATTTCTGTGCAATGTTTAAACAAAATTGCACTCCGTCACATGCAATAATCGAAATTAAATTTTCTTTACATGCCTTTGTACCTAAAGAAAATGTAATGTTAAATGCATTTGTGAAATAAAATGTTGAGCGTTTTCTTTCCGCTGCATTTGTCATGCAACTTGTAAATACTGCGTTTTATATCAAACTTTTATATTATTTTAGATCATGATTTGGTTTAACACTGCAATTATGTACACTATTGTACAGTATATATTTTCTTTATGTTTAATTTATTTTGGTTAGGTTTATTAAAACAATCTTTGCGTAATTTAATTTAGTATGTATAAGTTTCAATAGTTTCAGTATCCATCTGAAATAATAAAATCCAGTGTTGACTTGTCTATATTGTGATAATTATGATTTTATATTAATAATGGCATCTTTACTTAGTTTCTTCACCAGTTTTGCATTCAGAACTTCACTGTAAATCTTAGGCAATGATTTAGTATTTTATTTGAATTCAGTTCGATTTCAAGTTTTTAGTTATTCTAATTGTCGTTTGTTCATTACAAAATGTGTAAGAGTGAAATATTTTTGTGACATTGACTTTGGATCTTGACTGAATAGGTGAATTTGTGAGTTTGAATAGGCGACTATGAACAAAGTTTAATAACTAGCTTCGATATTCACTGACCCGATGTCTGCTCAAAATCTGTGATAGCGTTTAACCCCTACATTGTTGTACATAACAATATTATTCTGCATATACATGTACATTATTTGAAGAGAAAAAATTTATAACATTCCTGACAGTGTCAACAAAATCGTTAACTCCGGCATTAATTTTTAGGCTAATGCCGCAATAATAGCACGAGAACTATGAGAGATTTTATAAAGGTATTAAAAACCTGTTATGTTGTATTTGATGTGTGATATGATTCTAGTATACTAGACAAAACAGCAGTAACTTTAGTGTCAGGTTAAACTTGCTGTAGAAAACTATGACGCATAAACTCTTTTTTGGTACGTTTAAAGCTTAGCAATCTCAAGTCGACAGAATTAGCAGATCACTTGAACTCTCTATCTCTCGCTCTTGTTGATGTTTATGGACCGTGTGTAGTAACAAAGCTACTACCCGGTTCAGTGTCTCGGGGACGAGCAAAGAACCGCTCCCCCCTTTTTAGTCGCCGTTTAGGACTTGCTCGGGCTTTGATACCATTGGATCAAAATGGCATATCTTGAGAAACTGGGTATCTCGGCTAAGAATATCCCTAGATGGCACATTGTAACTAAAACATCCCCCGCTACCATTATAAAATACATCATTTTGTTTAAAAAAAACTAAAAATATCTCAGATAATTTGGGATTGCTTCAAAAATCTGATCTTTAGATCACTGAATATCACTAAATCTAGTCATATATCCCAAACAACGGCATCCCTGCGCCCAGGGAACGCTGGGCTGCAGCGTAACTCTCTTTTTACTCCCAGCCGACAGGGATCACTTTAAGCAGCCGCACAAGAGGTGCTGATCTAGTAAAATAGTAGCCTAATAATTCTATAAATTAAAGTTGTGCTTGGGTTATAATGGTGTTGAGACGACTCAATGCGCAACAAATTGTCAAATGTCAGTAAAAAGTATTAGTAATCATTATTAACGTTGCACGTAGTCAATAGCCCAACTAGAATCAAACGGATCTAGCTACCAATGACAATGTACTATGCTTTAATTAATGAATAAGTGAAAATAGATGTTGTAAATTAGTCAACGAACTATAGTAACATCCAAATTCAAGATATTTTTAGCTTTATTTCCACATACGATACATGAATGCTTTAAGTTAAATTAATACAAGTAAAAAAAAAATTATTGCAAAAAATGTTGCAAAAACTTAGCCAAAATGTAGCACGTAATGCACTTTTATAATTTACATTCGCATGTTTTGAAAGTCAAAATGTCAATGCGGTTGAGATTGAAGACCAACTAACTAGGGGAGATTCATGATTAGCTCAATTAATTGTAGAAATGATACAGATGGTGTTTCATGCATTGCGCACAGTCGTGACCTCAAGGCATTACATTGTCTTGTGGTTAACGGTGATCCAAAAAGAATTGTACACACAACAAAATATACGCGACTGGATGATGAAACACATCGAGCAAACAATCAAATAATTTTGCCTGGTAGTGCTTAAATCATACTATGTTTGAATTGCATTGTATGTCAAATGGTCAACTTCGTAAAATTGGTGTTTGTGTGTAGGTGTGAGACGGTGCTTAAGGACCACTAGACCTACAGTAGGCTACGTATGCTTCAATAGATTGTTAGGCATCGAACCATATTCACCATGTAGCTAGCGGCACAATGACAATTACTACAGCTAAGTAGGCGAACAACAAAAAAAAACCTCTTGCTTTTGAGGATTTTTTTTACCGCGGTACAATAAACGCTAAATACCACGGCAAAATGCTCGTATCTATTTCAGGATGACGGCTGATAAAATTTACCATTCATACTTAACTCTACTGATCATCAGATGCACTCCTGTATACCCAAGTAAGACTCATTTTCATATCGTTTTTCATATCGTTGCAATTACAACTTAAATTAATTTGGAAACGCTATTAGTTCGATGCATTCTTTGACAGACGTGCCATTGCGAGGTGGGGTAGGCGGTGATGCCCCACCCGGGGGCGGCTTACTCATCCACGCCCCTTCTTCGGATCGCGTTACTGTTGCAGGCCCGTTATGATAGCCGTTGTAGAGGCTTCGCGCGCCCGCTGCCGTCACAGAAAAAAAGGTGTCGCAAAAATTAAAAACGAATATCTAAAATGAAGCATCATACAGCGACAGGAAAGAGTATTGTTTAAACTGATTATTTCAAAATATATGCCTGCATAATAGTTGTTTTTATTCTTATTATGCTTAATGCACAGAAGTTCGTCGTTAAACACTAAATAATACCTCGTCTGCTACGCCTTTGTGTGCCAGTGATGTTGCTCATAGCATATTTTCACTTCGCTTGTCTTTATAGCCCCATCTACGTTATGCCATTTTTTTGGGAGAGGAAGGGCTGTGAAATACTATCCAACCAAGTTCAGAAGATTGACATCAAACTGGGATTTGGCTTGAAATAGTAGCACAGGAAGAAAAATGACAATATGGCTAATATGAATGGTGTGTCTACGCCCTAAAAGTAATAAATATAATTGTCATCCAGCAAAATACAAGTAATTCATATTTTCATGCAAAAAATTGATCCGTCTTTCTCTGAACATCTCCGGCTGAGAGGAGGTAAAAAACCACACAGTTATTTGTTAACCTGTTACAGTATAGGTGTTCCCTGTGTTCCGCCCGTTCTCTCCCCGGTACCCGCTGACTCCCGGTATCACGGTCCCATAGGAGTCGTACACAGGCTCTCCCACTATGTCATAGCCAATGGGACACGGACCGGCCGCTAGTGCACAATAATAGCTACACATTAAAACACTACACTGTAAATAATATACTGTACAATAAACAGGTGTGAAAACAGCATCAAAACAATAAATTGATAGCTCATGAAGGTCAACCATATGAAATATATCCTAGATCACCCATCCAATCAATGCGGGATCGTTATCATACAACAAAGTGCTATACAATAAATACTTCTTCTTCTTCTTTCGATTTATTTAAAGACCCACTATGAGTAACTATGACTGTTGTCAAATACACTGTTGGCTAAACAATAAATAGGCGGGGGTTTAATTTTAAGGACGGTGTGTGAGTATCAAAGACTATTACCGTCCGGTTTTGTGTAAGAGGGTCGCCACAAAACCGCTCCCCCTTCTTTCGTCACCTTTTACGACTTGCCCGAGGAGCTCTGGAGCTCTCTATTTATACAATAAATAACAAAATGCTACAAGAAATTAATAATATACCATACAATAAAAGGTGTGAAACAGTATCAGTAAAACAACTAAAATAATGGATACAAATGCATGTTCCATCAAGAGTTTGAAACCTTGATCCACCGTAAAGATCTCCGCTACCAATTATATCACTGTCAAGTAAATCCTAGTTCTAGTTCTCATCCAATCAGTGCTCTGATTGGATAAGACAACGTCATGCTGTCGGATCAGAATCTGAAGACTTTATATTCAAACCCAGCTTTAGACTGACAAGAAGGCTTGGTAGTGGACCGCAGCTGATGCAGGATGTTCTCTCGCCTTCTATCGTTGTACAGCTGGTAGAGAATGTAGCTTGACACAGGCTTGACGAGCAGATTCAGTATGGCCATGCTGAACCACTGACGTCATGGAGGCTAATATCTATAAAAAATTAGGCTCTATATATATATTTTTTTATGGTGTAGACGTTGTTCTATGATTACCTCATTGACATTTTTACTTTTCCAAGGCAGAAAATCGAACAATAGCAGCTAAATTAGTTTAAATTAGTTAAATCGTAAATGTGCTAGATTAATCATTACCCACATTCAATCACTGTCGTTAAAAATGTAAAATTCAGTCATCGCCACTATTGTTGAGCTGTACACACAAAAGGATACGCTAGGCTGAACTTGAAATCATTTGTCTTTGTAGCTGAAGAAGAGAAATCGCATGTATACGCAATATGACATTTATAAAACGTACATTAGCAGCAAAATAATGATAACCTGATCATCCATCATATTATCTACTGCAGGCCGATGTTACAACTGTCCAACATCTTCTTTTTTTCCCGATAGAAACACACAAGAAAAAATATTAAAAACGATTCACTGAGAACTTAATAATTGACCATTCTTCTAATGGAAGAATTCCTACTTCACACCATAACATAACAAGTTTTTTTTGTACTTACATAGACATGTTTGCCAGCACAGAATTGAATACTATATTCACTGTGCAACATGATTTTTGCTACTAAGAAGGTATTAACTGATCCTTGAAGATTTTGGGACGCTGATTTCA
>JAQIWG010006473.1:0-13276 GCA_034695025.1 Chamaedrilus cognettii | reverse complement strand
AATGTCTTATACTTAATATAGACCACAGTGAGAATAATGGAACACACTGGACTTGCCTATTTGTTAGAAAAGGCATTAGTTATTATTTTGATTCATTTGAATTTGTTCCACCTTTAGAAGTTCAGAGTTATTGTCATGAAAATGAGAGATATTATAATACATTTCCAATCCAAAACTTTGCTGAAGTTATTTGTGGCCACTATTGTATTTATGTTTTATATAAATTAAGTATTGGTGATGACTTCTATGACACATTAGATGAATTATATAAATAAAATCATTAAAAGAAATATTTTGATATATTAATGTCTGCTAACATATTTGCTTCAAGTAAAAAATCGGATGCATCGAATGCTACAAAAAATATGGTGATTCAAAGTTTATCACATTAATTAATAATTTAGCTACAAAATTTAATAAAACTGGGGGTGTGATGGTTGGCAATTTAGATATGAAAGGTTATAGTATTGTAAATATTAAAGATCCAGTGAATGATACAGATGTTGCTAAGAAAATGGTTGTACTTGACTATGTGGATGCGCCGCAGCGAAGTTTGGATAAACTTCTGGTCAAAAATAGTGTTGGTCTTGTACCGAATTTAACCCGCAATAGTAAATATAAGTCAGGGTTTAGTGTTGCAGCAAGTAGTGAACTAAATGACCATCAACCTTTTTGTGTCTTTAATATCAATAAAGTTGGTTGGCGTGTTGCCGATGGTATTAGTGAAAATTTTTGGATTGAGATTACGTGTCCAGAACCAATATTAATGTACAAGTGTTCAATCAGAGACCCTTGGTCTAATACTGGTATAATATATGATTGGAAATTACAAGGAAGCAATGGAGATAACTGGAGTGATTTACATGTATCGAAGGATGAAATTAATAGTTCATTGTATACCTTTCATGTTAGTTCATCAATTCAATATTCAAAATATAGAATATATGCCAATAATGCCAAAGCTCCAATTCCAGGATTAAAGTACTGGCAGTTGTATTCTGCTGATTCTATATTTTAAACCAAAAAACAATTTTATGCATATTCAGATGCTATAAAATTAAAACTCATTCAGTAGTTGTTGATGTTCTTCTTTTGTAAGATCTACATTACCTGAAACTACATAGTCAAGTTTTGATCGTATTTTATTCAATTTTTCAATTTCTATGTAATTTGAGTATGTCTATCTTGAAAATAAATCCCGGCACTGATGCCTGCTAAAACCATACTGCTAATTGAAAGTATTGTTATTGCAATTGGAGGCATGATTGTAACGAAAACTGTCGCTATAACAGTTGAAATGGTAATTGAAGAACCAACTGTTGTAATGAGTAATACCTGATAAATTTTCCTTTTATGTTTTAGTTTTTTAATTTTAATTTTGGATTCAGCTAGTTTTCGTTCTAAATACTCTTTTACTTGATCAGAAATGCTATAATCTCCTGTCATTTAATATAGAATTTTATAATCGTTTATGATTATAACATTATTCATCTGGAAAGTCTGTTTAAAAACAATATTTATTTTTGTTATAACTAACATTTATTTTCTAGACTTTCAAATACTAAAATTCTGTTGTTAGTCTTCTTCATACCTAATTAACATTTTGCATAATGAGTCGAATCTATGTCAAAAGGCTTATTAATGAGCTGAATCTGTGCCAAAAGGGACAGCTAGATCAAATTTCTTACAGTAAACAACATGAATCCAAAAATCAAGAAAATTGGATAAACCCATGTAAGCTCATGTCGAGTAGAATTGTGGAAACTCAACACGTAAATTTCAATGAGTCACTTCATCAATGCACACTTCATCAATAACCCACTAGCCACAATTTACTGTGGCTAGTGGGTTATACAGTTATGTAAACCGGTACTTGCTATATAATACCTTCACGATCTTGATATACATCCTGATACTAATGGCTGATATATCACAATGCAGTGAATCTCACAAACGTGTTTCAATTTTCTTGTCAGAGTGCTTGGAAGATAAGACACGTATACGTGATTAAGAACCAGTGATTGTAAAGAAAAAACCTGAACTAGGTCACATAAATGATCCGATTGGCAAGCTAAAGCTGCAGATAATGGATCTGACCAGTAAACTGGAGGCTAAAGAAGTGGTTGCTGATGCACTTAGCATCACTCATGAAGGAATGGACTAGTTCAACAGAGTAGTCAATGTACTCTGTTCGCAAATTTTAGAAGTTCCTCGGTTTTGACCGAGGGCAAGTGTTTCACTGTATAGAATTGATTGTTTTTTAATATTCTCCAATCTATACAGTTAGATACTTGCTATATATCCGCATACGATGAAAAACGTTGGAATTTATGGATGATGGAGTAGCTATGCCTAAGGCAACCATAATATTACGAAGTAGTAAAACTATGGAGTAAGATCCTTCAGGCTCCTTCTCTCCTTATACCATCGTTAACGTGTGCAGTTTTCAAAAAGTCTTCAAGGCAGTTTGCTATAGTGTTTGACGTGTAAAGATTTTGAAGAGCTTGTAATTTAAGAGAAAATTTGTGTAGTTTTGAAAAATCTCAAAATGAGTGAGTTTTTAATGATTGGATGCAATTTTGGAAGATTGCGATTTGCAATGCAATCCTAGATTCCTACTCACGATGTTTGATGATGCAATATGATTTGTCCTAGAATCGATGCAATTTTGGATGGTTTTCCAAAATCGTGATTTTGGAAGCGATTTGATATGATTTTGGATGAGTTTTGGTAGACATCCAAAATGGATGTCTTTCAATGATTCGATGTGATTTTGGATGATTTTAGAAAATCACGATTTAAAAAATTGAGCCGAGACCAGTATACACGATTTTTGATGGTTTTATAAAATGAGCCAAAAACCCGAGTTTCTATACTACTAAAGGAGAATTTGAAAATTCCGGTGGACGTGGCTGAACAAAATTGTGGGATAAAACAAAAAGCATATCAGAACAAGAAAATAAGATCAGTACATAACAAGCATAAAAGGGAAAAAGCTTTTGATGTGGGAGATTCGGTGCTTGTTTTGATGCCCGACTCCAACAACAAATTGCTTTCCAAGTGGATCGGACCTGCAACTGTTGTCCTAAAGTATCCGACAACAGTAACAATGCTGTTTTGGATAATGGAGCAGTGAAAACACTGCATGCCAATAAACTCAGAATGTTTATTAACCGGGTTAACAATGTAGGAGTTATATTTGATTCTGATGATCAATATGGAAAGATTGACTACTACCCTAATCCTAGCAAAGAGTCAGTTTTTTCCCACAAGACCTTCTCCCTTCTGAGGAGTTGATCCCGCGGCTTCTCTACCTGCTGCATTCCTCACCCTGCAGCTTCTCAGATAAAACCGAGCGCCTCGATGACGTCATAAAGAGCGCTCTGACCACGATCGCCAACGTGAAGCTCGACGCCCAGTCCAGAGTGCAAGCCTCACTCCCGGTGAGGTGGGGGGTATAGGCGTGAGGAACGCGGTTGTTCTTGCGCCCTCAGCCTTCCTCTCCTCCATTCATGCATCGCTGCCCTTAATGCAGACCCTATTGCCACCCTGGGCTCAGCAGACCCCCGAACCGTCACGACGAGGCAATCACTCGATGGTTGGCGCTGGGCGGAGTCAATGTTCCCACAGGACCAGACAGCCTTGTCCAAAGGGTGTGGGACAACAGAGACTGCGCAGCGAGGGCGGCAGGACTGCTGGAGTGCGCTGACGTCATGAACCACTCACACCTTCTCGCCTCCGTCTCACCGGGCTCCGACTCCTGGCTGCACGTGCTGCCCTGCGCAAACCTTGCCCTGCGCCTAGGCAGTGAGGAGCTATGCATCGCCATCAGTCTACGCGTGGGCGCCCCTCTCGTACGCGCACACCAATGTGTCTGCGGGGCAGAGGTTGGGCAGGACGCTCACCACGGCCTGGCTTGTTGCCGCAGCGTCGGCAGATATCGACGTCACCGCTGGCCAATGATGTCATCATTCGAGCCATCTGCTCCGTCGACGTCCACGCGGAACTCAAACCCTGTCGCCTTCTCGGGGACGACGGAAAGTGACCCGACGGCGCAACACTTGACCCCTGTCACTGAGGGAAGTACTTGGTCTAGGACTTCACCTGCCCCAACACTCTGGCCCCTTCGCATCTCAACTGTTCCTCTACGGCGGCGGGGTCAGCAGCAGTCAGCGAAGAGGCGAGGAAACACACCAAGTATGCGGGGCTCGCAAAGTCTGGCGACTACACCTTCGCCCCCATCGCAATCGAGACCTTTGGTGCCTGGGGTCCTGAGCTGTGTGCCGAAATCGGAGGCCGAATCGCGCAAGCACCGGCGACCTGCGCTCGACCGCCTTCTTTTGGCAAAGACTGGACTTGCCGTTCAGAGAGGCAATGCGGCCGCAGAGGTAGGGACGCTCGCCGACGGTTGATGGAGTGGGGAGAGGAAGCGGCAGGTCTAGGGCAGCCTCGGGGGAGGGCCAAGACGGGCGGTTACCCGATTTGAACTTAACTCTCTGCACCACTCTATGTCACTCAGTTCTCTCCAAAGAGCTGCCGTTTTAGCCATGCCATGTACCGACAATTTTTTGCATCACTGTCATGTCTGCACGCTTTTTCATCATAACAGAACAATATTTCTTTTGTATTGTAAATAAGCAGTGTAAACAGTTTAACAGGGTTCTAATTAAACTGTGAAATCTATCCAATTCATGACATCAATGCTTGCTCGTAATACAGTTTTGAATCTTTAACTTCAAGTGAAAGTTTTCAATACAAAGTTTTTTAAACAGTTATGTAAACATGCAAAAGTATTTGACGATAAACCTGGCTGTTGCAATGTTGTGGAACATCGAATCAGTTTCGTCGAGGGATTTAAACTGAAGAGTTTAAAGCCCTAGAAAATTTCAGATAAATTGAAATTTTGGTCAATGGAGCGCCGAAATCTGCAAAACTGACTAGATGGAGTCTATCACTTCAGCACTATGATATTGAAGTCAAGCATATTGCAGGGTCGGACAATAAAGTCGCAGATCGTTTGTCGTGCCGTTGTTAATCAGCATTTTGATATTAACCGTTACTCGACTGTGCGGAATTGTTTTTCTGGCTTAAAATTTTTGTGCGCGATGTGATTGTGATTGCGCCATACGGTTTAATTAGTTTGATTAACTATTGTTTGTGTTTAACATATGGTTTATAGTCCGATGTGATTTGATGATATTTATGTCTTAGACTTAAATTTCAGTTTTGAAATTTCTGCAAAGAAACGGTGTGTCACGAACTGATCTAGCCGTGTGTGTAGAAAGAAGAAGAGATAACATAATAACATGACAGTATAGTTTTAAGCGGATGTATCTAGGGTGGGAACACCGTTGCTAAAAAGTTCATCTTGGAGTAGAGGAGTGAATGGCGTGGGGGGGAAAACTTAGGGTTTTGGTTAGGGTTTGAGGTGGTGTTGGGTGGTCGAGTGATAAGGGTTACAAGAGATGCAGGTAGTCTGAATTATCAGCAGAGGCACGGCTGGTGTGCGGCGGGTGTCAAAATTCCTTGGTCGTACAGGGTCGGGTCTGAAGGTGGGATAGAGCGTTAATACATTGATTTGTCAGTGGCAGTGACAGTACCGGTGGCAGGTATTTTTAAGGAGAGTTATCGCGCAGCTATAGGTTTAAAGGGTTAAGTGTTACAATTCTTGGGTTTAACCACTGTTGTCCACTAAGCCGGCGTTTTGGGATTTTGTTTCGTTGTAGGTTAGGTCTATTTAGTAGGCTACGAAGGGTTGGGTTCCTAGGTGATGGTCTGTCAGTAGGTTTGAGGTTTTGGGTTCTAAGGTTGCTTGGTTTAGGGTTTTGGGGGTCTGTGGTTGATTGGTGGTAGTTTAGTAGTGGTTTTGGTTTTCAGGAGGGTTGGTAACTCGAGGGTTATTAGGTTTGAGACTACTGAGTCAGAGTAATATAATTATATAATAATATAAATTGTATATAATAATATAATAATTTCTTGTTTCATGTCATACCTACGTTAGCATTTTCTTTATATAAATGTATATAATGTAATTTAATTATATTGTAAGTTTTGTGTTCACATTTATCAAGACTCATAGTTCAGTCCTTTAATCCTAACTTATGCCACGGGCTCGACTGAGGGGCGAGTCCGTCCGGCAGCTACTGCGAACGCCTGACTCAGAGAAATAGAGGCAGGAATAGAAGACCTAGATACAGAAAGAAGAATAAGAGGATGGAGTGTAAACCATCTCAGATGCGCAGACGAATATACTCTAGCTGCTAAAACAAAAACGGGCTTGCACACGCTAATCAGAAAAGAAAAATTGTCCGGTGAAAAAGCAGGTCTTTATACAAACATAACAAAATTGATAACGAACACTAAACTGACATAATTCCGGGCAGGAAATGAAAACACGAAGGTTGTAAAGAATTTCATACTTTTAGCTTCAATAGGAGAAGAGGAGGGCAACGGCATAACAGCTATATCAAGAAGAATAACACAAGGCAGGGTAGCCATGGGTCGACTGGAAAAGATATGGCGAGATAGGGACCTGTCTCGCAGACAAAGAATAGAAGGACGCCGGCCAGGCTGGTCAAAGCCTTAATGTTCCCGATGGCGATACAAGGAAGAAAAACACGGACCATGAGAAAACAGGACAGGAAAAAGATAGAAGCATTTAAACACTGGTGTTGTAGAAGAATTCAGCGAATACCTTGAACAGCTAAAAGAACAAATATCTCCATCATCAAACAGATCGGGATCTCGATTCTACTAGTTGATACGATCACCAAACAGAAACTAGAAAGAAACTAGCATATTTTGGTCATGTAATGAGAGGGGAGAGGCTGAAGAAGGATGTCATGATGGGATCGGGGAGGGAAGAGAAGCAGAGGAGGGCAAAGAATGAGGTGGCTGAAAGAGATACGAGAGTGTAGGGGAACGATCCAGGAGCTGAAGGAAGCAGTAAGAGCGTCACGAATGGAGAAGAAAACTCATGGAGTCTATTTTGTTTGCATCTATCGATCTGTGCAGCTTTAAGCAGTACTTGGATATTTAACTCCGTTAGCAAACCATCCCTATCCATCAAAAGAATGCTAATCGTGCAGTTTCAATCAGTCAGTCATTGGCAGATCACCAGCATTATGAACTACCCTTCTTTCTCTGGGATGGGAAGTCAAGCACAGAACATTCCTGGACAGTTTCAGTCAAATTCTTCCATCCGCTTCAACTCCGTATCACATACAAACCATTCGCTGCATATCTACTGACCACCATTGAATATGAGTGGTTGACAGTAGATAAATGTTCCAGAAGAACAATCTAAAAATAATCACAAAACTTGAACACAAACCTAGAACTTGAACCAGATTATCTACGAATGCAAGTCCTGCCACCACTGTTGTTCCATAGTTGAAAGTAAGAGTATCATGATCAACATTTAAAACTGCACTGGACATCTTTCCTCGCTTTTTGCTTCCACACTCTGTCAAAGTAAACAAAGAAGAAAACGTTTTAGTTAGGCCTAGTCCATCTGACGTTAACTTAATTCATTTACTGCCTGCATAGCCCTTGACTTCGTTGATCGTGGGGGCGCCATGAGCAGCAGCAATGACCATCTGTCTCCATCGTTGACAGTCTTTAGATATCGTGTGGAGGCTGTAAACTAATAATTCTGTCCAGTCAGTTAGGTTTTTCAGCCATATTGTGCGAGATCTATTTCTGCCACGTGAACCTTCCACCATCCCCTGTAGAATTGTGATTGCGAAGCCGCTAGCTCTGTTAATGTGACCATGCAGCTGCATCTTCTGTCGTTTCACTGCTGATATAAGAGATTTGTGTTGTCCTATTATTTGAGCTATTTCCTCTCTAACTGATTTGTTTGCACGGTGGTCATTGTACAATATTTTAAAGATTCTTCTCAGACATTAGAATTCAAAAGCTTTAAGTTTTCTTTCAGTTTCTGCTAGCAGTGTCCACGCTTCGCAGCGTACAGTGCGATCGACATAACAATCAATCGCATCAGCCTTATTTTTGTCCTTGTATTTATACTTCTGCTATCAAATACTACGTTGTTGTCTGTCGCCTACGGCGCCCGTGGAGGTCTGGGCTGCAAGCCAATTCTTAGCGCACCGGGTTGCAGTGATGCGTTTGAAAAATGTGGGAATTGAGTTTAAGGACCGTGTGTAGTAATGAAGACGTAGTATTGCAGTCCGTTTTTGTGTAAGAGGGCCACCACATAACCGCTTCCCCTTTCTATAGTCTCCTTTTACGACTCGTCCGAGATTTCTGGGCTGCAAGTCTATAATTTTTGATTCCCCGAATAATAGTTTCCCGGTAAATTGTGCCCTTGAGAAATAGCACCTTTTAATTGAATACGATGTGTGAGTTAGTGAAACCCAGCAGTGTAATTAAACCGGTGCGTTAATTCAAACCGGTGTGTACCAGGTGTGTAAATTAACCCTGTGTGTTAATTCAAGGAGTTTTATTTCTCAATAGCGATACTGATTTGAATAAGAAAATTAAAGTTCTTCCACAGTCATAATTATATTAAGGCTCAACTGCACACTGTTATATTGCTAATTATACTGAGCACTAAACATGGTTGCCCTCTGTCGAATGACATGCAATTGACATGCACTGACATGCAAAATTGATTGGTGAATAATATATGCAATGCATGTGTAGTAGGCCCTGTAATCCATGGGGTTTTGAAAACGTGTTGTTTTCTGAAGAATTCTGTTTATTCCACAATGCGGTTGGGTTTTGAATGATAGCATTAAATAGTAACGACATGAAGTGTGAGGCGCAGATTTATTGTACACCTTTGATTGAAGCTTAGATATTGTTATATTGATGGTTATAGCGGCCGCAGCAGGCGACGGCCTTTGGCCGTCGGCGACATTGTCGCCTTCTAGCGGCGTGACAGACAGGCAGCCAGACAAACAGATAGATATAGAGACAGACAGAGCCGGGCTATTATATAAGTTAATTGGCTTCAATTCAGCTGGTGCACCTAGTTGCTATACCAATTCTGGTCTTCATGTCAACAATCGACTTTCCGTCTTTTGTGATAGTGAATCCTAAATATTTGAAGGAGTACGCTTCTTCCAGTGCTTTCCTGCTGATCACTACTTCAGGTTTAGTAGCACCTATTCCAACAGACAGCAGTTTGCTTTTGTCTGTACTGATTTCCATTCCATAGGCTGAACACATTTTGTCCATGAATAATGCTAATTCTATAATTTCTTTTCTTGTTCCGGCCATGAGGTCGATGTCGTCCGCAAATCTAAGGTTTGAGATTTTTCGGCCACCGATAGATATCGATCCTTCAAATGATTCTAATGCCTCAATCAATATCTGTTTTAGAAACAGTTTGAAGAGGGCGGGAGAGAGTAGACATCCCTGTCTAACTCCAGTTGTTGTCTTGAACCAAGGGCTGAGAGTGTTGCAATAAAAACTGAACTTTCAGCATTTTCGTTTAGGGACTTGATGCATGCCACTAGAGTCAGGGTAATGTTGTGTTTTTTCATACCTGCCCACAACCCTTCATCCCAAACCCTATCAAATGCTTTGGTGACGTCTAAAAAATTGTTACGTATCTCGCTATTGTGTGCTAGATATTTCTCATTCAACAATCTCACATTTAACATTTGTTCTGTCGTACTTCTATCAGACCGGAAAACAGCTTGTTCTTCAGAAAGTAACTTTTCGATTTGTGGCTTGAGTCGATTTAGTAGAATTTACAGATATACTTTATTAGGATGACATATTAGGCTTATTGCACAATGGTTATTAAACCTTCTCAAGTTTCCCTTCTTTGAAATGGATAACTGATTTTGTCCACTTTTTTTACCAGGTTACTGCGCTCCAGCTTTTTTGACAAATTTTCAGGATTGCTTTTTACATTCTATCTCCTCCATTTATTAAAAGTTCGGCTGGTATGTCGCTGAATCCAGCTGATTTGTCCTTCTTTAACATTTTAACTGCATCTAACCCTTCCTCAAGGGTTACCAGCGGGTCTGCCTCCTGTTCTTGTATATTTGAGAGTCTTTGACTAATGTCGCGTCAACATCTGCTGTATAATTATTCAGTTCTTCACAGTACTCCTTCCATCTCTCAGTTTCCGCCGTCGAGACAGACATGGTGCTTTTATTTTTGTCCTTGATTAGTGCAACCCGGGTTCCGTGTCCCTTCATTAATTTCTTAAATATCTCAAATGCCTTTTTGTGTTATTGCCAGCAAGTTCAAATTCTATAGTTTCACATTGTTGATTTATCCAAGTGTATCTTGCCTTACGTATTTCTTCTAAAACTTCGAACTTTAACATTTATTGCTGCTCTTTCTTATTATTATTCTCTTTGAGTCTTATTATTTCCATGTTTGTTTTTTATTTCTCTTCGTTTATTGAAAAAATAAAGAGCCCGAGTTGTAGTCCATGGCTGATTTACCTTTCTCTTTTCTCCAAGTACCTCCTTAGCTACTTCATTTGTCGCAGTTGTTACGCCATCTTCATTTACTACGTAAGCAAAGACTGATAAAATCTGACCCCCCTCCTCTGAACGAAAGTGTACTTAATCGAACCCCCTAATCTAATCTTCTCCCCCCCTTCCCATCAAATATGGCTATAGCGGTAGGCGCTCAGTCTCAGTGCCTAGATCTAAGTTTATCAATGAAACAGATTGTTCCTTAGTCATATCGCTAAAACAGATTGGTGCTTTCTAAAGTGTCATGTAATACTGTAGAAAGATGGCAGTCCAAGCCTACCGCAACTGCGAGCTACTATTAAGAAGCATTTAATGCTGCCCTCAGTCTGTCTTGGATTCTTCCTGAACCCCCACCCCCCCCCAAGAAAAGTATATGCACACTTTGCCGACCTTTCCCCCCCTCATACTCAAGCATATGTTTTAGCCTCTCCCACCTCGAGCATACGTAGTAAATGAACGAGCCCTCATATTTAAGAAATTGCCGTGCAGACATATAACTAAATTACTACAAAGCTGATCGTAAACAAGCAAGAGGTATTAGCATAAATTAGAAAAATTAACTATTTCAATGACGCTTTAATAAAGTCATCTTACTTCCCACTTTCTAGTATATCCTGGAAAGTAAAAAGTACTACTGTCAATGACTCTTTTATTTTGCAAGTAGAACCATTAATCATGCATACAGAAAACTAACTCCCCTTGCATTTTCTCAGAATCAAGTGTTCTGAATCCCGTTGTCAAATATCATTCTTTGCGGCAATGTAGTTCATGAGTTTTCAAATGCTGTTAGTCGCTAACCGAAGAAGCCAAATCTATATCCACAAGTGTAGTCAAAAAAAGAAAAAATGAGGAGTTGTTGGCAAGAGTTTGGGAAAAAAGAGCACTTGTGGACATCATTATGCAGATAAGGAAACACTGGATTGGGCACGTGGTGAGAAGAGAGAGATTGATCAGAGAAATACTGGAGGAAATAAATATAACAAATATATATAAATAATGGAAGGCTAGAGGACGAGGGGAAGGAAGAGATTAGGAATGATAGACAAACTGCTGGAAAGAAAATCATATGGAAACATGAAGGGAATGGCGGAGGACTGCCAGATGTGCAGAGGTTGGATGCCCGGGAACTGCCTTTTGGCAGTGCACTAGAGAGAGAGTAAAAAAAGGGTGACATCAAACTGATGGCTGTAACTTAGTCAAATGTTAATTGAATTTCAAAATACTTTCATCACTAGAAAGAGGATTCAATTTCAACAAATTTTATGTGCTGTTTACTAAAACATTGTAGTCTACTGAGTAAGTTGAACAATAAAAATCGTTGTTTTTCTTAATGATATAGCATTATAATTTCATAAATTCGTCTTCGTATGACTGGCAAGAGTTACCTACATGTAGACAGGAAAACTATCTTCTGGCTAGCTACATTCAATTTACTCCTAAGAAAACAAAATAACAAAGTTGGTTGTCTATAGCACAGTCCAGCTTCGACACAATTATTTCGTTTAGACCATGCCCTTTCCGCTGACTGAACGCTATCCAATAAAGCATCAGTAGCAAATCAGCTTGTTTTTCAACATTACATAATTGTCAACTAACTTTATGTTGATGCGCATGACAAAGACGAATATTTTGAACATCTGAAAAGACACGAAATGTTTCATGTAAAATTTAAGCTAAATCTTGTAAAAACGCAAGCAAATTTGACTTTTAATTCCAAAAATTCCTTCATTCTCATTGTGCTGCGGCCTCATTAAGCTGCTTTAGTCGTTTAAGCAATATACTATAGCACATTGAATTTTTTTGAAAAAAATCACCATAACTTAGCAAAAGGATGCCGTTTTAGCTCAATTTGTTTAGGGCTTGCAGTTAAAATAATTTGGAGCAACCCAGAGATTTTAAATGAAATATTGTAAATTAATACGCTACATCGTCACAAACCATCCAGAAGAACAACTTGGCATGCCCCAAATAGAGAATACAGCAACCAGATTGACTTTATACTACCTTCCAAAAGGTTTCAGTCAGGCAGATTCACTAAAAGAACACAAACCTTCCCGCGAGCCGATGTGGGATGCGACCACGATCTAGTGATGATGACAATGAAGGTAAAACTGCACAAACGCCAGAAAGCAAAAAACCCGGGGATAAAACTAAATCTTGAGAAATTCAATGATACAGCCATCGCCGAACAATTTCACGTAAAAATTGGAGGAAAATTTGTGCCACTGCTACTTCTAGAAGACATAGACGAACTCATAAATGGCGTAACAAATGAATCAATGAATATTGATTGCATTTATAGTGAAGTAGCAAAGGAGGTAGGCCTACTTGGACAAAAGAGGAAAATAAAACAGCCATGGACTACAACTCGTGCACTAGATCTTCCTTGTACTCATGCCCTTCCTGAAACCAAACTGCGTTCTACTTATAGCTCCCCTTGCCCTCCCTTCAGTTCTTTTTGTGATTATTCTCAGCACAATCATTGAATCATGGGGAATCAGGCTGATCGTTCTGAAATCGCTACATTCATTGGCATTGGCTTCTTTAGTTACCGGTATCATTATGACTTTGTAAAATCTTCCAACCATACACCTTTTATGTACATGTCCTTACACAAGGCTACTTCAGGTCAACATAAACATCAGGAAGCTGCAGCGCGTACAGAACTCACTGGCTCGAGTCGTGGCGCGTTCAAACCTGCGTGACCATATATCACCGGTGCTCAAGGACCTTCACTGGCTCCCCGTCAAGCAGCGAATTGAGTACAAGGTCGCGCTCGTCACACACAAGATTCTGGCGACCGGTCAACC
>JAQIWG010006472.1:0-13277 GCA_034695025.1 Chamaedrilus cognettii | reverse complement strand
GACACGTGTAGAACGACTGTACTACCGACACGTGTAGAACGACTGTACTACCGACACGTGTAGAACGACTGTACTACTGACGTATTAAGTGCAGACCGTTAAGAAGTCATGCTAGCAAATATGACACGTAGTCAGACAACAGTCATACTTAGAGTTTCTGTGTCTAACCATGCATTCATTTCTTGCATATAGTTTATCAAATCTTTACACAATCTCTTAATCCTTCCACAATCTAGTCACCTAAAAAAGCCAAATAGACCAGACTTGACGCTGAAATATATTATAGCCAAATGTATGAAAGGCATATGCAGGACAAGATAAAAAGAGTTTGATATTAATTGAATACGATGCATGAAGTATTGTACCAGTTGATCAGCTTACCCGCTAAGGACACCGAGAACGAGATTGAGCATAAAGAAGGATCCCAGGATGATGAGCGGCACGAAGTACATCCAGGGGAAAAAGCTGCCTACGGCGTCGTTCGTCTGCACAACGGTTCACACACAACGAACGGTTCACACACAACGAACGGTTCACACACAACGAACGGTTCAAACACAATGAACACCAAAATATTAAGACGCACAGTTGCAAGTCATAAATCGTAAAGTCGCAACTCACAAATCGCAATATACAATTATCAATAATCGCAAATATTAAAATATTCAAAAATTAGGCAGAACAGGTCTGGTGATTTTTTCAATACCAAAAAATATCTTCGTTTAAAGTCTGCCTTCCTCAGTATACAGCCGCCCCATGGGGCCAGGGGCCAAATGCTTAATATTCAGGGAGCAGGGGGAGCAGATGCTTCAGCAATGACCCCCTGCCCCCTCTCACGCTACGAGCCTGTCATCATGGAACTCAAATGAGAGATGAAAGGTCCCCGATAACATCACTAGACACTGAAACGGACTCTAAGCTCATTATTATAATTTTTATGATTATTAGTGCAGAGTATTTTGCCACATTGGACAATAGCATATATTTCTGCATTCTATGCGTCTATTTGCTTGTACATGTGTTTGCTAGAGTACAGAATAAACGTTTTCATTATTTAAATTATTAGAACTCACGTAGTACAACACAGACGTCCAGCCCTCCATCGTGATGCACTGGAAGACAGTGAGCATGGCGTAGCCAATGTTGTCGAAGCTGATGATGCCGTGCTTGGGTCCCTCCCAGTACAGCTTACAAACTGACACGTTCTCGGGGCAGATGAAACCCCCGCCCAGCATGCTATAGCTGCCCTGCTTCTGCTCCATGCACGGCGTGATCTCTTCCTGACCCGCCAGGTCTATCTCGTCTATCAACAAGCATGGCGTAAATGCTTAAATGCGGGTCGAGTCAAGGTTGCCCTGGTCACTTAAACAACGCGTTTGTGTGGACTAGTGACAACGCCAATCTAAATATACTCGTAGATCGGCTAAAAATAGATTGAATTTATGATATACAATTAGGGGTTAGGGTCAGGGCCCCATTTGGGTTAGCAAATTAGGATTACGGCTGAGTTATTGTTAGAGCTAGGGTTAGGACTGGGGTTGGTTAGGGACTTTAGGCTAGAATGAGAATGGCTGCGTCAGAATAGACACCGGACTCAACCTTGACTCAACCCGCTTGTCAGAGCATGATCTTCTCCTGACCCGCCAGGCCTATCTCGTCTAGAACCAGTCGCGTCCTCGGTGAAGTTGGCTTTTGTTTTTTGTAGTTTAGGTGTGTCGCATAAAGACTATATACAGTCCGGTTCTGTGCAAGAGACCCGGCACAGAACCGCTCCCCCTTCTTTATTCACCTTTTATGACTCGCCCGGGGCGCTCTGGGCTGCAAGCCAAATCCTTGTTCCCCGGCCTGCAGGGGGTCCATGAAGTTGACAGTAGGTGAAAAATTGGCTTAATATTTATTCCTCATCTCGTTTTTTTATGTTTAACAGCTCACGGGACGATTTTAGGATTTAGAATATGATGGGGAACAAAGAAGTTAACTTTCAGTCAATAGTCATGGGTTCAAACAAGAGTTGAAGCGACGCTCAGTGAAGACAAGCCAGTTTCATACTTGTTCAAATGTTTAAATTAAAATAATAAGATTCTTAAACTTAATTTAAGCTCAAAACACAATTCTTTTTAGATTAATTTATTGAATTATGGCATTATCATTCAAGCATACAGTTTCCAATAATTTTAAGTCCAGCGCAGGTGGCTTCACCTTGCTCCTTTATCCAGAGACCCTGGCTACCCGCAGCATCGCAATTTAAACGACTCAAACTTCTCACGGTTTCTCTATTATTCTCTTTGTAATTATGATACAGCAAGAAGTATAACGTTGAGCGGAGCATATGTAATAATTACTACTTAATACTTTATTTCACAAGTTCTAAATCACATTTATTGAGCACCGACCGGTTTGTATGTTTCTGCAGGACAAGTGAAACGATCCAGCGAGAAACTCGAGGCCAATGATGGCGAAGATAACAATGGCGAATAGCACCAATAGAGCGATCTGTAACAACGGCGCCATGGCCTTCAATATCGACTTGAGCACGACCTGCAGACCTACAGCGTCAACACCATAATGCTGTAGTATCTCAGTGACGTTAGGAGAACAATGTGAACGATGAACGACATAGAAACACGACTAATACTGTAAAAGGTACGATATCTAAGCCATTTCCATCAGTGTCCCACAAGTTAAAGAATTTTTTATATTTAGGTTGACAATAACGCAGTCAAAATCATAATTTAGATATTGAGAGGATCAAGATTGTAAATTTGATTAAAATACCATTATTAATCCTAAACTATCATACGAGTGTCAGTGTTGAAAAGTCTATAACATGAAACCTTACATGTTTTGTTTACAGGCTGAAAAGACCCTGTGAAATTAAGTTGAAGATATTTTAAAATACATCGAGCAGTAGTCTTTTCTTGATCAAACTACTTATTGGAATAAAAAATGCTCTGTACAGCTAAATTTTTTTTTAACATATCTTGTGTCCAAAATCTCAATGCCCCATTTGGCTACAAGTCACACGCGCCGATCTAATACCCTGCGTGACGTCACTGAGAGGAAAAGATTGTTAGGGGTTCCTTCACCCAGGGCGTATCTGCCCCAGACTCGACGCTTCTTTCATGTGTGCCGGGCTAAGGAAATCAATTTCCTGCCTCACTGGTCGTTATGCATAGCTGCCGCTGCCCGTTGCAGCGGTGACGACTGGTAAGATGGGATTTTGCTCAAAAAGATAGAGAGCCGAGAGGAGTCTAGACATGCGATCGATATCTTGAGTCTGCATTTTAACTAAGCTGACTTATATGATGACTGGGGTGTCATATACTGCGTGTATAGGTTTAATTAAAGTTAAGGTTCTAGAGATGAAGCCACTTACACCAAAAGTCTAAATAGCAGCTGTTCATTATATCTATACTAACCCTTCTCCAAAATGGATCAAATTCTGAAGCATCCCTACAATGAGCTGTATTTAAATGTTATATAAAACATTATCAGTGAGGGCGTGCCCCAGTCTCAATATAGGATGCACCTGGATGACAATTCTACAATTTGATTCAAAAATGAACTGACATTATAATTTTATAATTGGAGGGGCCGAAGGCTCAGCGGCACTCATCAACCATCCTCGATCCTGGATCCTATCTCGATCTGCAACCCTTCTTCGATCTCGATTCTTCCTCAATCTTCCTCGATCTTTCCTTCAGGGGCAGTTCCAGGAATTGTTGGCAGGGGGAGGGATGACTATGGTTTTCCCTACCTTGTTTCCCAGAGAGAACTGGGGAGAGGAGGGTGCTGACAGAAATATTTGAGAAAAAATGCAATTCTTGGTCCAAATTATCGGGAGGAGCGATGAAAAATTTCCTGTGGGGCGGATAAAACACTTTTTCGCCTCATTTTGCACTGATTTTCCTCATTATAACAATTTTTATAATATGGGGAATTTTTTTTTTACATACTGGTGGGGGGAAGCATCCCCACTCTCCTATCATTTTAAACCGCCCCTGCTTTCCTCGATCCTTGATCCTTTCGCTAAAGGTCGAAGCTTTCGCAAGGGTCAAGTTTTACATTGGCGGATTTGCCGAGCAATCCAGACATGTGCGCATATAGCACCAGGGGGTAGAGATGAACACAAAGTGAGGGGGGCAGAGATGAACACAAAGTGTTCATCTCTATCTCTATCAAGTCAATTGGTGAATATGTGCAATTGTCGAACAATCCAGGAATGCTCACGAACGGGGGAAGAGTGGGGGATGAAAGGGGGGGATTTTCAAAGAATTTCGCCTACATGCCATGCAATTATTATCTGAATTTTGAAAGTTTTCTTATCTTCCACTTTTCCGCTCTGTTTTGAAAAAGAGCATGAAAATTAGAAAAAAATCTGCGCCGAGGGGGTGCATTCAGTCCCCCAAAGCCCCGCCGCCTTCAGCCGTCGCAAGGATTCCGCCGGTAAACAAAATGGGGTGTCACCGCATGGAAGCACTGTGAGGCTGTGAGCTGGCACATCTTACAATTCATCCCATTATTGAACGACCGGAGTCACTGGCTCAAGCTCACTCCGATATTTGCATCAGGATCAATTGAGGAGATGGATGATGTAGGCGTACTGACGCTACTTAACCCTTTGCAATTACCTTTTCTGGGACATAGCATGCAAGTTAAATATTACAAAGTAATTCATGTTACAGTACAAAACAATTTAAATATTGACAGTCTTTGCAATATTAGCAATTAGCTATGGCGTGTGATGTAACGTATGACACAACACTAAATGTCACAGCAGTAGACAAATATTTCATTACACAAATATTCAAGTACAATATCCAGAACTGATTGCGAATCAGCCATAACCGACTAAAAATTAGAATGCGTGCAGTTATTGAGAATCGTATCGCATGCATCGTGAAGCGACGACAAAATAACTTATAGCATGCAAAATCGCAGATATAAGGTGTGAAGAATAATATCAAGCGCTAAACCACTGCAGAAAATAATCAATAGCATTTGTTGAGAGTAAGTTACTGCCTCAAGTGCTCTCATAGAAATTTTTTCACACAAGTCTGATACAGTGATAGAGAGCCTTAGAACTCTCTGGTACCTATTAACAAATGCCAAAAGTGAACAAAACATCAACTTGACATTCAAAGAAGGAAGTCTGGACACAGAATTGTTACGTATAGGCCTGATGATTGGCGCTAGTGAAGATTTCGCAACCAATTGTACAATAAATAATTATATTGAAAGCACATTGAACGTTGACGTTTGTTAATTCGATAGCGTCTTGTATTTTCTCCTTATACAACCTCCAAAGAAGCTTGAACGCTGTGATCACCATGCTGCTGAGGACAATAAGAGTCGTATCGACTCTTATTGTCCTCAGCAGCATGGTGATTTAAAGTCGTGCACTTCTTCGACACTTAAGCACCAAGTAGACGAAAGAAGAAACAGAAGACGAATAAGAAACCAGAGCAACATTTGCGAAAGTGCAGAAGGAAGAACAGTCGGAAAGAGGCACAAGAGACACGGCAACTTGCAGACGAGATACATACTTGGGACCCCCGAGACCAGTTTGAGGGGGCGAAGAACCCTCACGGCTCTCAGTGTCCTCAAATTAAAACTACTAGCTCTACCTTCGGATGCACATATAGTTATAAACCTGTGGAAGACAATACACCGCCAGAAGTATGGTTAATGCAAAGCCTGGCTAAGGAAGTGCCTGAAAACAAGCTTCAACAAAACATTTGTAAATAGTCCGATGGCCATAATCATCAAATACATCTTCTAATTTTCTAATTTTATCAATGTATCAGTTACAATTAAACCTTACTGGATTCATTTACGGCTATTGCTCAGCCACATATGAAAGAAAAGTACCTGGGGCCTGTTACTCAAAACTTCTTAAGCAAATCTTAGTCTTAAGAAGTTCTTAAGAAATCTTACGCAAACTTCAGCGTTTGATGTTTTAAACTCCGCACCACGTCGCCACGTGAAATAAACCAAATGATGACGTCATGGATTAAATTTTGGATTAGGTTAAATTTTTTCAAATCTTATTTAGGAATAGGTTTAGGCTTAAGTTTAGGGAAACTCTGAGAAACAGGCCCCTGAACGCAGAAACAGGCCCCTGAACGCAGAAACAGGCCCCTGAACGCAGAAACAGGCCCCTGAACTGCAATCGTAAAGTAGCCTATATGCACGTCCCCATTAATTATTAATTATTAATGTGCGTGCCTCTATAAATTACGCCAACGCGGCATTATTGCAGCCTTGATGTCACATGCTGTAACCGATGTTGAAGGATGTAGTAAATTATAGGCCAAGACAAAACATTTTCAATGGAATTAGTAAAACAAGAGTTTTCAAACAACACAACATCAATGTGTTTTCTAAATTCTGGCACGATCTAGACTCAAGCTGTAAGCAGGTGCATGAACAAGCCTACAAGTAATCAGATCGGTGAAACAGCGTTTGAACAGAAAAAACAGAAAAAATAATGTCGTTTTAACGTAGAATTTTAAATGAAACTCGTTCAAAGGTACACTGTCTGCAACCGTCAGATTTATCCAAATGCTGTTTCACATGTCAACCAAAACAACAGCAACAACAGCAATAATAAATGGCGATCGTTTCGAACCAAACTGACTAAACCCGGAAAGCAACAACAGCGAGCGGTTGAGACACAACGCGAATCTAGTGGACTATGGGTGCCATGCCGGATGCGGGTTACACCGAGGACAAAACGCGGATTCTACGCTACTCAAGCACAACGTCACCATGTCCACCATTCGCACAGCACCCACTTACTTTCGAACCCGGTAACCAATTTTAGCGGCCGCAAAACCCGCAAAGCGCGCAAGGCAGGTTGATCGAAATTCTCGATAAAAAGTGACAATAGCCTGCAGCGGAGAACGGATTAAAGGATTACCGTTTTAGAAATCATTTCAGAGCAGATAGGCGCATACTTGCAGGCTTCGCAATAGTTGACGGAAGTCAAAATCGAAACACTCGGCATCAAATTAGAGAACAACTAATAAAAATGTGATTATAAGCAACGAACACAACGTCTTTCAATTACTGTTTACAATTCTTCGGAGGGGGGTACCTTTTACAAGTGTAGTCCATTTCAGCTAATTTGAACAGTATACCTTATGAATCACACTACTCATTATCCGATGCATCTGAGGAAAGAGGTAACAATTCTGAGCAAATAGACGCCAAGTGTTCTTTACGACACTTGCAGGCAGCTATCTGAAAAGGGTGCTTCAAATTCACGCCGTAACGAGATTGTGATATTTGCATATTTGTTTCATAACATTCCCTCGGAGCGTCAATCCGTCGGTCGTACAGGGTTATGTGTTCGGACGCTCGCGCTAACCTGTCCATAAATAATTGAATATCTTATGACACACATTTCCAATTTTCCATGTTTGAACTAGTGTTTTACGAATGTGGATAATAGCTTCAGCCATAAGCAGGACTCAGAAGTGAACTAGATATTTGTAAATATCGTATGGGTTTTGCCCAGCTAGAAAGGCGTACCGGTTTTCCTTATCATGAGCTATCATGTTATCATGCAAAGTATGCATCTTTGCAAGCCATCTTGTACAATGAACAAGATGACAGCCATCTTGTACAATGAACAAGGTGACAGCCATCTTGTACAATGAACAAGATGGCTGCCATCTTGTACAATGAGCAAGATGGCAGCCATCTTGTACAATGAACAAGATGGCAGCCATCTTGTACAATGAACAAGATGGCTGCCATCTTGTACAATGTACTCCAGTAATGTAATAGATTCACAAATATTTTTCACTAGTAGCACACGCAAAACACCTATTGTTTTTCTTCTTTTTTTCTCAAAAACTACCTTAGAAAAAGCAATGAACTGATCGGATGCAGTTCTTCACTTTCACGATACTGCGAGCAAAGAAAACACTACGCATTTGATCATCCAATTACAAAATATGCAATTTGCAGTAAATCTTAAAAGTCCGACCTATCTTTTCAAAAATGCCCAACTTCGCCACTCCGTATTGCCATTTTCGCGCACACCGTGAATCCGCGAAGCGAGCATTTAGCGGCGGCCACTGTTATTATTGCATTCGATAAAATATATCGTCGCGGCTGCGGGAAGACCCCGTCGTTTTCGCTTTGCTCATTTGATGGCCGCGCCAAGCATAACAGCGCGGCCTCGTGTGTCGGCCATTTGCGTAAATATTCCTCTCACGCATAACGCGCCAATGAGCTTATGCGAGCGATTTGCCGCGCCGACTATGTAACGAGCGACCTCGGGGCTGTAGCGGACCCAGGAGGGGGGCGAGGAGCGTGGAGACCACGGCCCCCACTCTGCTCAGTATAATATTTAGCCCCCCAGGAGGGAATTTGTAGTTTAAGGGCCGTGTATAGTGACAAGGACTGTTACAGTCCGGTCTGTGTAAGAGAGCTGCTACAGAATCGCTCTCTTTTAGTCGCCTTTTACGACTGGCTCGAGGCGTTCTGGGCTGCAAACCAATTCTGTGATCCCTGGCTTGCAGTGGTAGGACCCCTAACAATAGTCGAAAAGTTTGAAATGTAATCGAATCATTGACCCAACA
The DNA here is from genome assembly GCA_034695025.1 of Chamaedrilus cognettii. Classification (NCBI taxonomy): domain Eukaryota; kingdom Metazoa; phylum Annelida; class Clitellata; order Enchytraeida; family Enchytraeidae; genus Chamaedrilus; species Chamaedrilus cognettii. The sequence goes on along the minus strand of JAQIWG010006472.1, from coordinate 4,683 downwards.
GGGTTGGGCCAATGATTCCATTGATCAAGGGTTGATGAAAACCATTGGATATCACAGCAAAGTTTGAAAATGTGCCCCCTAAAAAGTCTCGCATTACATCCCCGCATAGACGCTAATACATCCTCGCCCACCTTGCATACACCCCTGAAAGTCAATAGAAATTTTGTATACTGCTCGCACGCCCTCACGAAAATTCCTGGGAGAAGATTACTTTCCGTCTCATATTTTACCACAGAAAAATAGCCCCCTCCCCACGATCAGGAGCTGGCTTCACCCCGCGTCAAGGCAGCTAAACTGTCATCCACCGACAGACGGCTAACATTGGACCCTTCAGTGGACAGCGTTAACAGAAAATGGAAAATAGGTCAGTTCTTCTGGATGACCGGTAATTAGCTAAAAAATTCAAGTCAACTAGACATTCTGCTTCAATAGAAATTTGGCAACAGATATCATGTATGATATTATACATAGGCCTATTAAACAATGATTATAATTATATTCTCTTACAAGGTAGGCGTCTGACGATCAGCAAAAATATTTTTCAGATCTCAAAAACTGTACAGTTTCCACACACGAGTAAAGAAAATCTGCAGGGGCGCTCAAGATTGATGATTTCCTTTCTGAGAAACCAAGGAAGAATGCCATTAACTGAATTTCTGCCAAAAGAGTAGGTAACTAAAAATAGAGTTAGCAGGGCGCTTGGTGATTTTTTTTAAGAGTTCATGTAGGGTCTCCATATCGTTGTTCTGCTAATCAATCAAGCAACAGCTAACCCAAAGTATCCCAAGCGTGATTGTGTCAGTGAATATCAATTGATAGCGCCATAAGAGTAGAATGTGGAGGATAGTAGATATCGCAATGAATGTAGACTTAATAAATTATGCTGATTCACAAAATCAGCAGTGTACTTTGAATGGCAATCAGTGTAACTTGGGCGCCTTTATAATTCATAAATAACTGAACAATACTCAAACTTCGAATAATCTGGTCACACCGCGGCGGCAATGGGAATAAGTTTAATCGCAATGAATTTTCGCAATAGCATTACCTAGATGTCACTCAAGCGATATTTTTGAAACGACGCAATGCAGAGACGTGGCTCTTTGGTGGCTTGACATTTTGAGTTATGAATACAAATGACCGTCTCGCTCGAAGTAACTAAATTATTTACAAGCGCCGGGCTGTTACGTTTCTAAATTAAGTTAGCATATACATGTACGTTATACACTGCTGGCTTGGCTGATATTCTCAAGCGAATCTTAAGTTTCTAGGTCGTCGATGTATGCATACACAAATTTAGGCAGGAATTATTCTTAGAACTAAGAAAACAATACAGATTATACAACAAGACAATAATTCTTTTAAATTGTCGTGATAAACAACAAACGAGATAAGAAGTAATTAGTTAGACTTTACTTATTGAAGATAGGCACTTGCAGTAGCTTGTTCGTTTTAGCTTCAATTGCTGCTTTCAGATTTTAAATTACTTTTAGGTTAACTATGTAATTTATTCATATTTTGTTTACTTTGCTTTTTGTTGTACGCCGTTGCAAGCTGGGCTGGGCTGTCATTGAGGTGACATATATTGTTAGGGAGGGCTGTTAACCGGGGCTGAAAAAAATTAAAATAAAATAAAATATGAGCAGTATTTTGATGGGGATCCCTGAGCAAACTCTGGACCAATATTCATCGCAGTCGTAATGGATTAACTATCTGCTAAATCCCTTCCTCCCCCTGAAAGCCTCTCAGCTCCCGATACCTCACCTGGAGCCGGGGCACGTGAGGGTGTGTGTCCTTGGTCTCATACGTTCAACCTGTGCCAGGACAAAATATGGACGAAGAAAACGGAAATTATGATGATGATGATGATGATGATTAAACAGAAGAAAGAAAGAACGCACCCGGTGACAACAACTACAAAGTCCATGATGTTCCAGGCATTGCGCAGGTAGGCGCCAGGGTGCAGAAGGAACCCAAGGGCGACTATCTTGAACGTCGCCTCGGTGCAGAATATGCCAAGAAAGTATACCTCAGTTTTTTCCTGCGACAACACATTTGCGGATCATCCTTTACGAGCGAAGCAATAACAAGTACAGTGCAATGGTTTAGGTACTGGTATGAGATGATTAATGAGATTTTCATGATATGAGCCATCCGAGAGATGATCAATGATTCTGATGAAGATGATCGATTATTACGAAGCCGTTTCACACGTTGCCAGCTGCTATTTGCACAATGCGTAATCAAAATTAACATCAGTAAATGCCGATTGCCTTCATCAGCTGTATTGCTTGCATAGATCAGTCCTGCAATAGAATATATTATGTCTCTAGCAGTCACTAACAGAATGTTATAGACGCATCCTTCCACGAATTTATGCATGTATCGTTCAATGTGCCGTCACTCTTAGCCCTCTCATTGGCGCTAAATAGTGATTATGACGTTGTGATGATCTTTAGTGAATCTTATAGGCCTTGCCATTAAGAGTTTGTTTTCGACCATCAGCCTAGGAATGGCTGCGGATGTTATGGGCTCCAGAAGAAGGGCTACGGTCTTACGGGCTACGAGAAAAATGGCTTGAGGAGCACGGGCAGGGGCTGCTAGTAGTTGCAATCCTTCAATGCGCAAAAATGATATGACGTCACGCTCCTGCTGAAGGCTGATGGAGCCTGGAGCCCTTTGTAACAATCATTAAAACAATATCACTGTGGACCACGCGCGCCATTACTGTTCAATTGATTGCTGCAATCATCCCCAGCTTAATGTCAGCGATTCTTGTCACGTGCCCACATCATGACCACGACCCGCTATCCTCCCACTGTTTCACTCTCGACCAACGGTAGTCATTATTTTCTACCTAATCTCCACATAGCACGAAACTATCACTAAATTGATACAACAGCAAAGATCAGTTTAAACCGCTTGTATGCTATTAAAAATCATCCGCAATAATTAGCTGTATTACGGACCATAGTCAAGCCAGAAAGATAAGAAGCATTTATAAAGTTTCTTTAAAATCTGTCGGAAATCCTGAAGATCACTCTGAAATTATTCGCTCCTTGTAAAAATTTGTGGCCGATTAAGTTCTGTAGATCGAATACAAATGGATGCAACCGCCTTCTGGGTACCAGCATGTCTTGTCTGCAGAATTGCGTCCTCAACCATGTACACGTACTAGCTAGCCGGTGCATTGCATCAAGAGAAGCTCCTGATGCACTAGTACAACCGATAACCTTTATAGGACACAGCATTCACTGAACTGCGAACTGGAATCTTGTACTGGTGCCATTGTTTTGGACATCGTCCAGCGAAATTATGTCAACACAGTATGGACCCGCTGGGCTTGACTAGATCGGACTCTTTGTAACAGCGGAAATACATAAAAAGAACCATCACTCTAGTAATTTCCAGGACAAGTTGATTTGTAGAGGTTTTTTTGAAGAATCACGTCTGTCAATCACTATGCGGTTTGGTATCGTTTGTTGAAATCAGGGAAAATCTTGGCGTTAGTATTTTGCGAAGAAATTACTTCAGATCTCTACTCTCTTGCTACCTTACAATCTTACAGTTAACATTATGAGCACATAGCATAGAAAATGTGGAATTGTCAAAAAGCTTGGATCAGCCCTACTGCCCGTCACATATCCTGAATTTAGTTCTCAAAAAGCTTGCTGGCGCTGACACACAATGTCCTCTAATCCCAGATTAGACTTGAGTCAGAAGAATGTTCACCGAGCAAAGCCACTTGCTCAGTTCTCATGACAACTTTAAAGATTACTACTTATCGCTTAAAATCTAAGCTGATTTGCTGCAAAGCAAAACTAACGTGACTGAAAGCCTTTCTTTATCACGAACTGATTCTACACAATGTGAGGTTGAATTTTAAGGACCGCGTGTAGTATCAAAGACTATTCAGGTCCGGTTCCGAGTAAGAGGGCCACCTCAGAATCGCTCCCCCCTCTTTAGTCGCCTTTAACGACTAGCCCGGGAGGCTCTGGGCTGCAAGTTTATTCTTTGTTCCCCGACTCGCTGGGGTACTTGATTTTACACAATCTTGGGTACAGTAAAATTCAAGTAATAAGCAATCACACAAATCAGGTATATCCATCACTGGTCAGTTATCTCATCATTATGAAAAAAAGACTATTTAGCAGATTTGCGATTATTTATACGAAATAATAATAATAAAATGCAAAAAATTTATGGCTAAAGTACACTAGAATAAAGGAACATACCAATTCTAGTGTAAGGGGCGTTTTGTCGTTTTTCGGTAGATGTTCCTCCAAGGCCAATACAATGCAGTTTGCGATGATGGTCAGCAACACCATATACTCGAAAGGACTGACAACCAATGTTAAGGAACATACGTCAATATCCACAATATCATGCTGTCATTTCAATTTTATTAGTAAATAATTCTGAGAATAGTTTGGCGATTCTTATTTAAATCTTACACTCATTTTAATCGTACGGTGAGGTTTCCTAATTGCTCACTGTATTTTACGGATCAGTGTTACTTGAACTATAATACAGCACAGCCCGATTAGCAGTCCTTCAGGTATAAAAGACATGCATAGTGGCAGAAGATTTATTTGCACACAAAATTTCTCACACAATGATTTCTGAATTTAACATTAACTAGATGGCATCTGCGTGACACGAAGCAGTAGCACCATCGTCCCC
>JAQIWG010006471.1:0-13278 GCA_034695025.1 Chamaedrilus cognettii | reverse complement strand
ATATTGCGCGGTACATGGTACGCTGCATATTGCGCGGTACATGGTACGCTGCATATTGCGCGGTACATGGTACGCTGCATATTGCGCGGTACATGGTACGCTGTGTGAAACTGTTACGGAATCACGTTATGTCAATTAATTTTAAAAAGTTGATTGCCCATGGAAAAATTTCTGGAAGTGATTAAATCTAGTTCGCTACTTTGGTGCTTTTGCTGCAGTATTTGCTGCTGTTTAGTTTTGCTGCTGTATTTTGTTAGCTTGTCAATTGATACGCTGCGCCAAAATATAGATGGTTAAATGAATAACGTGATCCAGACTACATTTACTATATGTATCGTTGCGTCTTATAGCTGTAGGGGCCTAACGGTTAACCTTCTTTATTGTCATAGCTTTACTACATGTATTGTACATTATTTAAATGAATAAGAATTTGGGGCGTTGAAAATTGATAGGACTACCAGTAAATGAGTCATGAGTAAATGAGTAAATGACTCATTTACTGTTAATCTTTTTTTACATAAATGGAAATTGCAGCCAAAAATTGTTAACAAAAAAGTATCGTGAGACGATGTTTTCCAGGTCCCTTGAGCTTCTGCAATAATTAGCCTATACGAAATGAACGGCAAAGGTTGATGCTGCAGGTTAGGAAAGTACAAGGCTTGTACCGGAGAAGTTCTTTTTTTAGCTGTAATGAATTATTCCGACCCTTGATCACGATGTGATTGAGATTAAATTCGTGTCGTGTCAAAAAAGTCTAATTGATATCTGACCGACCGATTCGCACCGCGCGCCGCCTGGCGATCTTAGTTCTACGCGAAAGAGTTGGCATCTAAAGTATACCCTATCTGTTTCAAAACGATGATTTTTAGCTGTTAAGTTTTCTTCATTTTAGTCTTAAGCTAAGATCAGTGACATTACGCTAAGTTCGGAGTATGACAGTACTATGATTTGATATTGCCTCTCAGTAGAGTTCTGTGCTATTATGTGATGCTTTTTGCAGTGCATTGATTTTCTATGTCGGATACCAGAATCAATTCTGGACTTTTGGTTTTAACCCTATTTGGGTGTCACGTGCGCTGTACATTTTATTGTGCAGTTGATATTGATGCAAAACAAAACCTCATGTAAGTATAAAAAATATATCATGTATAATGTACATGCTATTTGTATGAGCCCACTTCAATTAGGACAATGGCAGACCTATTGTCGCGAATTTAGGTTTGGGTGTCAAATATAAAGTGTTAAACTGCTTAATTAACGTAGAGTTGATTGTGCAGATGGACGTGCTAAGATCATTTTTTTCTGACTTTCCGATGAATCGGTTACAGCCCTATTTAAAAACTGCTGCTCTGGAATGCCGAGCGCGAAATTCATAATTCCTTTCCGTTAGAAATGAAAATTCCACTCACGTTTCCAATTCCATCACGATCTCTCTACAGCGACGTGTCCGCTGAAATAATCAGACATCTTTTGGTACTTCCTTGTTAATTCACCGGAATTAATTTTTATTTATTTTAAAATCTTTAACACATAACACAACACTTTAATTAATTAATAAAATTACTTAATAAAAACTTAAATAAAAACTTACTTAAAATTAACTTAAATTAACTTAACTTTTTAACGTAATAACTTTAACAACTTCAATAACTTTCACTTTACCAAGACTTAAACTGTCGCTTTAAACTTCCTACAATGGTGGCCACAACACAGCTATATCATGCAAAATTGTTTCAAACGCGTTCAATTGACGAACTTCATTTCTTGTTCTCCACATATATTCACACATGTATGAATCTAATATCTGCCTGTGAGTGCCGTTGTGGCACTTATTTCGCTCTGTTTTTTTAGCTGTTTTTCAAGACCTCTTTGTGTATTTGCGCCAGTGTTGGGATCCACGAAGTTCAAAGAGTGATTAACTGTAGGATGATTAAGACCTGGAAGTGTTGCTATGGCATTGTATGCACGCCATTGATCGGAAATAGCCGTTGTTCCTGGCAGTATATGTGCCCTGATTATTGGTCGTAGTGTTGTAGCTGTTCTATCCGGAACGGTGAACATGAAACATTCACCAGTTTCACGGCAAATGCCTCCGAATACCCATTGCGGTGGTAGAACTTGACCAACTTCGTTTTTACGTCTTGTAAAGAGGCTCTCATCGATTTCAACGGTTGTATTTGGTCCACCGAGAACAAGTGGATTAATTAGCAGCGTATTTGCGCGGACTTCCCGAAGATAGTTGTTCCAATCGATGGCAGTTGATTCTGATATTTTCAATTCTGATTCACAGAATGATACGCTAGTCAACTCTTTCGACCTGCAATATATGAAAAGCATCACTTGTCTGTATGTTAGTCGCGACCCCTGCAGCCACGTCCCTTTCCGAACAGTAAAGCTGTCTTGCTTGCAAGTACCTTGGCGACATCTTCAACGATCTTGTCGATCCGTTAGTGATAAATCCATGAGATGATTGTTTGCACAACGTCTTGCATTGTAAATAAAACTGTGCTGTTGTAAAAATCTTGCACTGCTTTCCTTGTCATGGACCACAGCTGACAACCGGATAAAATTCATTGCGACATAAAACGTTAATTAAAATTAATATTTGTTTAATTTTTAAATCTTTTTAAAAATAAATTCTAAATTAATTTTTTTCATTAAACGACAACCGGATGTTTTGTTGGGTTAATAGCACCCGCAAAATATGCTGACGTTCACATTGACAATAAAAAGACAATAAATAATTTTAAAATTAAAATTAATTCCGGTGAATTACCCAAGGAAGTACCCATCTTTTTTCTCCAACCTATCGGCCTCAACTATTTTAGTTTTTAAAAATAAAAATGTTTGCGCCCTAGCTGCGAATTGTCATTGACGTCCTTGACTTCTCGTGGCGTCGAAATTGCATTATTTCCATCCATTGCATCAGCCCATGCCATGCGCAACATTCTAGCTTTCGTATACGTAGACCACTCCTTGCCCACCCACTTACAACCTGTCAGACAGCTAACGTCCCTCGTCCACAATCCATAGTAAAGCACACCCCCCGCCCAGACGAAATTCTTCGAAGCCCTGATTCGATTCCCAATCGGTCCGTGTTGCCTCCTATTCCCTTCCCATCGCTCGGACAGACAAGTGCTATTGAATTGACGCGCTCTCGAGCGTCGCGCATTGGCGAGGCTCGCTCGCTGACGTCATGACGTCAGTACCTCTCACGTCGGGCACTAGCGAATAGAGCTGCTGTCGTGTTCACTAAAAAAATCTTCGTTTTGTGACCTTGAAAAGATACTGGTTTATAACCATTGAGGCCTATGACAGGGTCTCATTCGATGAGATTATGAGAGTGGATCGAAAGAAAAAGCTATGTTGCTTCTATTATATAAACCTTTATTTACCTCACGGTAGACAGAATAACGTCCAAAATAATAACAGGACAAAAAATATTAAACATCAATTGGTAATCTTTCTATAACGTGCTAACGTCTGGAAGGTCCTTGGCATCCAATTCTTCCGATTTGCTTAATAGGTCACCCTGCATCTCACTCTATCTCGTTGAAAGTAAATAGGTTGACTGACCCCAATGTCTCGACCTATCGCTTCTCATGGCGAGCCGCCTTCGTCCCGCAGACACGTACGTGGCGCCCCTGGATTCCCCCGAGACCGCGTGATGGACGGGTCAACCGCCGAGGGACGTTCAGACTCGACGGGAGCCTGACCTCTGAACCGCCCTTCCCCTTTGTCACTCGCTCGCCGGGAACTTTGGAGGGGGGAGCGGAGTAGTGGGATAACAAAATTGTACATTCCTTGGGGATTTTTTTTGGGGATAACAGGGTGAAGTTGAGCTTCCTTTTGACCAAGAAAATGATGTCAACCCGAGAAGTCCCCACCCCTCTCCTGATTAGAATGCACCTTTGAATCCGAGTACTCCTCATGCTTCCAACAAGGCAGCTCTGAAATATCACTTTTTTTTAACTCGTACTTCCTTGTCGTGTGGCGTACTTCCACTGCAGGCTGGGCAACAAAAAGAATTGCCTTGCTGCCCATAGCTCCCCGGGCGAGTCGTAAGAGGCGACTAAAGGAGGTGGAGTGGCTCTGTGTTGGCTCTCTTGCACAGAACTGGACTGTATATAGTCTTTGTGCTACACGCTAAAGTATAAAAAGCAAAAAAAATCGTTAAAGGCCACTAAAGAAGCGGTAGCGGTCTGTGACAGTTCTCTTGCACAGAACCGGACTGTATATGGTCTTTGTGCTACACACAAAGAGTACAGACTAAACTAAAGACTAAACTACAAAAGCAAACAGAAATCTTCGTGGAATTCGTTGATTCACCTCCGCTCTGGGTATATATAGGCCGCCGGGTCTGATGTCAGTTTCTCTGTCAGAATCCCCGGAGCCAGCACGGTCCAGCAGCCGTCAATGAGCCGCTCAAGGTTGTAGTAGGAACGCAGATTAATAACACCCGATCGTGTACAGGATCTCGAGGTGCTTTTGATGTTCGGAGCCCCACTGTGTATAGGATCTGAGGCGAAGTCGGTAGATAGGCGTCACGGTTGAGTTCGGTGTCTGAGGAGAGGTTCTTTAATTTTTTGTATTTTTCTGGCTTGCTTCCGACAGGTCTATCTATCGTCACGACGGTTTACAGTTTTACACTGCAACAATTTGGCGAGGATCGCGGAACTGAGATTTATATAATGTCCACACTACGCAAGCGTAATTTACAGTATAAACTTTTTGAAATCTGAGAATGAGCCCAGAGCCAAATTAACCTACAGGTATAGAGGCACTAGTGCCGCGCCGTGGTGGAAACCACTGCATGTCATACTTTATAGTTTTTGTGTCGATTTTTGGAAAAAATTCTTTTTTTCAACATTCCTCCGTTATATTAGCTCTCCATACTTATTCCAGTCGTCCCCCAGAAGAGCTCTTTTCCTTTCCACGCAGAAGTCGCAACCGATGGGAGGGACGGGGGAGGTCGTAGGCCACGGTAAGTACTCGTAAAAATGGTCTCAAAACATTGTGTTTGTGGAGTGTTTACTACAGTAATTTTTTATTTTCTGTAATAACATTGCATTTGTAATTACGCTCTCTGCTTTCTTCCTAAAGAAGCGCGGGTTCTGTTTTCCTTCGTATTTCTTTTGCAGATATCCAATATAGGCCCGATGTTTCCTTATCGAAGGAATCGCATGTTTACGGCTTGGGATATCGCCCATGGGCTGACCAAAGCGTTCCCGCTCAGTGCGTTCAACCCGCGTGCAGACAGACAGCGCCATCTAACGCCCAATTACACGCGAGACAAAGTGGCCCTAATCTGAGGACTTGGACTGTAATTTAGGGCTTCACCGCGACACAAGACGAGAGGGTGAAACGGCTAGGGTCAAAGCGCGGTTGAAAACGGGTCAAGTCAGGTCAGAGAGGGTGTAAATCGCGTTGAGGTATTTGGTCATTGACGTGGAATGACTGAGGCTGCAAGCTGCTGCTCGGTGCATGTACAATGTAGGGTATACAAATGACAGATTTCGCATGATGTAGCTTATTTTATTATATATTAATTGCTTATTATATACATGTACATAATCAATTGAAAACTGTGATGGTTGCGATCGATTCGTGATTACTCAATTATTTCGTATTCGGCGCACGTACGATTTTCACTATTTTTTCTTTCTTTCTTTATTTTTAGTTTACATAGACGGTACTACACAGCAGTTGCTGTAGTGTAGTAACTCAGCTCATGCGGGCTGTGAGTGCAATTCACGTTCTCGTGCAGCACAGACCCTGGATGTTATCCGTGCGTGGACCATCAAATATACTTCGCTTCCACGAGATATAAGTTATCACCGTTCAAGCGTCTGCCTTTCTTTACGGTCGGCAATATCGTCATCATTAATTTCCAGGCGTCGCTTTAATGCCTCGGATCGCCGAGTAACAGGGTCGTGTTGAAACTGTCTCCGGTATCATGAACCGTGGCCTACAAGAGTCACGTTATTGCTTCAAGTCGGCGCACTAATGACCAAGGCACAAGCTGCCGGACACTGAACTGTAGTGTCTGCAATGCTCTGCAATAATGGGCTATTCGCATGTATTCTTACAAAAATGACCGTAATTGTATCCAGGGGCGACGAAGGGGGTCGGGAGGGAAGTCTTGTCTGGGAGATGAATAGTGACACTGCAGTGCAGGGAGGGGTGGCCAGATGGAAGGGGCTATTGGGTTTTTATCGCGAGTAGCTTCGTTAACATTCAACGCATGCGCCTGCGGTGAGGAATTGAAAGAAAAAGTCAGTATGCGGTTTTCGGGAATAGAAGTATATTTCGGACAAAAAAGGGTAATCAGTTAAAGAACGCTAGCATTCTGTGAGTTGGGACGAATGGCTGCGAGTTTATTTAGATGCCGGGTATGGCTGATTGAACTATTGGCAATCAGTTTGTAAATATGTGGTCATAAAATTAAGAAACATAATGAGGATGGATCATGGAGTCCGTTTCGGTGTCTAAAGACGTCATTTACTATTTTAAATTTTATATCAGGTCATACATCATAATAAAGAAAGCGTACACAGGATTTGCGATACCAGAGCTTGCGCGTGCACCATTCACATTCCGATGCAGGAATGCCTCGTCATGGTCTTAATAGAACGCGTAGGAGCGTCATGTTTTTGCGTTAGGAGTGTGCAGTGAGTGTGCACAAATTTGCGCACTCCCATGCACCGTAATAAGTGCGCCAGAAGTGCTCAATCATGGGTTGCTCGCGAGGCGTGGAGTATCGCTGAGAAGTGGCACTCTTCACTGCCGCAGCAACTGTAGCCTGTACACTTGAGGCCCGCGGTGTCCCTTTGCCCCTAGAGTCCTAGACAAGTGAAGGACTGCTAACTCGGCGAGTATTGGCCTACTCATCGTGGGACAAGGAGCGGCCTGGCCCGAGGCCTGGCATGGCCAGGCTTGGCTTGGTTCGAGGCCTGGCTCGGGCCTGGTTCGGGGCCTAGCTCGGCCTGGCTCGAGGCACTTCGGCGTTTGTCACTCATATGAAGTTGTATGGAAATGAAAAAGCGTTGAGAGGGGAAGGAAGCAGGGAGGGATAACTGCCCTGCTCCCTCCGTTGACATTTTTCTTAGTGATTTTGTGTGCGAGAAAAGGGTGCCCACCGATTTTCCTTCAAAATCTTGTCCACGCCTCAAGTACATGATGCTGCAGCACAGTCATTGTCGTTATAATATTGTTATTTCTGTCCGTTTAACAGTTTTTTTTCGTTGATGAATATTGAATTGGCTTATTAAATCGGCATATCGAATGAGCTGTCTGCTGGTTGTGTAATTGAAGTAAGAAGCTATTTCTATAAGATTTTATGTTGAATCCTGGAGGACTGAAGAGCTAGTACTGGTACAATGTACATGTAGACCTATGGCTGCAACTAAAGTTCATTCAAAATCGAATTTCATACCGATGAGAGAATGCTAGCGAATAGCACTTGTGCGCGAGAACTCCGAGGTTTGGTAGAGGCCTAGGCCTATTTAGCGTATAGCGGAAGCGGTGCAGTTTGAGGATAGAATTGGCTGAGTGAAGGAGGAGTGGAGACCTCGCTGGCTCGAGTGGATTGACTGATAATGAGTTTAGTCGATGGATCGACTCAAGTGTTGTGACTGGAGCTAGAGGTGGAGATTCGAGAACGAGGCGAATGCGCGTCGCGAAAGGATGCTCTGCGGAAAAGCTGAAACGAGAAGGGTGCGACATTGGTTTGCGTTGATATGAGGTTGCAGCTGCAGCAACGACCCGGCTGATTGCTGGCGTAAAAGAAGATGAGGTTTAGGCTCAACGCTTTAGGCTAGGCTAAAGCGTTCCATCACGTGATACACGACGTATATGATCGTGTCCGTGCATTATATTAGGCCTACTCGTATTCAAATAAACGTGTGACTTACGTTTCGTTTGCGGGTTAGATTAATGTATTTCAATATGACATTAATACTTTTACTAATACCGTACTTAAATTTGCCATTTTAAGCTCTTTTGATTTGCCTGAGTTTCAAATTATTATAGTTTTTTTATTCTAATTTAGTCGCCGATATTTTGCTAAGTCATGATGAGCCTTGAGTAAATGGCGTACTTAAACGGAAGTCGACGCTTCCTTCCATCTGTCGAGTACAGCAGCCATGCAAGCGCATAAGGGCGGAGGATAAGCAGCAGCCAGCTAAACGGATTGCCGTAATGCTCTTATCGGCTATGCTCTGTTAAATGCATAAGGGCATAAGTTTGGCGGATACCATCTCTGGTCAGAAATAACTGTGCCACGTGGGACTTCACGTCCGTTACTACTATTGTCAACCCTTCGAGCATATTCTGATCCAGGCCTATTCACGTGTAGTCAATTCTATAGTCGTAGCAATATTTTGTTAACGCGCGAAAAGTGGATGGGTATAAGTTTCGGTTAAGCTTAATTCATTGTGTTACAGCTCCCGCAACGACAGACTCTTGATTAGAAGATCGTTGGGTACTAGCCAAACAAGAGCAGCAAATAATTTAGTATAGTCTGCTAACGGTAGTGATATGCCGTGGAAACATTGAACATGTACGTCAGGCTTTACTCAAATTACAGTAAATGTGTCCGCTTGCAATGCCACGATAATAGTCATATAGCTTTAATGGCCCACCATAATAGTTAGACCTTTATGAGGCCTAAGTTCAACATTATTATTACTGTTATTATTATTTACCGACGCCCTTTTGAAGGTCCATTTTTGCAGATGTCGTCTGCTATGTTTGTTTCTTCCATCACGCGCAACATGGCCTACATGCACATTGTTTGTGACCGCGCAACCATTCACGTCGTGATTATTCAATTCTGGCCGGAGCGCAATCCTCCCACCAATCCCACCAATCCCCCACCACGCATCCCGGCGGCTATTAAACACGGGTCCAATTCACGCCCGCGCTCGTCAAGAATTAATCGCAACCAATCCAAGTTGCGCCGTTCTCTTTCCATTCCTAGCCAGTCACGAGCAGGCAGTGGCGTTTAGCTAGTTTTTAAATCCAGGGGGGTGGGTTGGACAGCGCCATATTTGACGAATTGAAGGCTGCAGTCGTTTTTAAATTTTGTATGACTGTTTGATAATCGGGAGGAGGGGGGTTGTTGTCGAGAACAAGTGACTGACATGATCTCTTCCCTATCCTGAAATTCTGAAGAAGATAGGAATATTATTGTATTTTCTGACTAAATTCTGGAGAAGGGAGGGGGGACCCGTCCCCTTCTTGGCCCCCCCCCCCCCCCCCCCGGCTGATGGCGCCTTCACGAGGTTATGAACTGATGGTTCGAGATGAGAATGTAAGCTGCGCTCTTTGCTTTCTGGTCGTGACAGCAATCACAGATTTTATGTTGGTGAGATCTTTGTCAACAACGTTGAGAACAACGGAAAGGGGCAGGGTTGGAGGGGGGTGAATCACGCCATTTAAAGAAGTTAGCGATCTTTGCGCTATAATTATGATCATGTTAGTGTTTTATTTTTGCCTTATATTTAACCGGCTCATTTTTATAGGCCGTAAATTGACGAGTTTTTTTTTGTAGTATTTAAAACTATTGAGTTTTTCGTTATAAAACACATTATGAACAACCCTAAGGAACAACCCTAAGTTTACGCAGTTTTGCTCGCTACTTTCACAGCGCGTAGGGATCAAATCTCAGCAGCCACACATTTGTCGCTGACATGTTGCTGCTGCTGCCGATGCTGTTGCTGCTGCTGGTGCTGCTGCTGCATGTTGCGCTGGTTTGTGACGTCTGGCCGCTTTGTTGGGTCTCCTCGCTATAGGAGAAACTGTCGGATAGTCGTATACATAAGTAACATAACAGGATAAATGCATAAAGCGCTCAGTGATGATTGGCCAATGCTTATGGTCACAGGGCAATGACTGGATCAATCATTTTCAAGCTTAGTCATGATATATATATATTTACAAGGCAATAGCTGATCAATCGTGATTCATGATGAAATTCAATGATGGTTCTATGGTAATCAGTCACAGGGCAGTGTATCTGAATCAATACACGTTGAGCTTTTCAAACACTGATTGATTCAATATCATCCCATACCGGACAATTAATTGTTCAACCGTTTTTGAGTTAAACTTGTTCTAAGACGATTTGCAAAATCAACTTCCTCAAAGCATGACGTAGGCTGCCATTGAAAGCGGTTTAGAATTAACTGAAGACGACGGATCAGAAAAAATTCTGTTTCATTGTCTAACATTTCTACGATGCTCACTTGCGTACTGTTTCATTCACATTGAATCTTGCTACAGAATACGGTTGGGTCAGAATTTATTAGCACTGCATCTCTGGCTCCCACACGGAATGTTATTGGCGAGAGGAGTCGAAGGTCGTCGAATGCAATATTGGACAAGGGGCTCGCATCGATAGATCAGAGGGGATGTGATGAATCATGAATCGTGACTCGGGTCATCCATCATCGAGGCTCGGCGGGAGGAACAGGCGAACATTGGTATACATGTCGGGGCTCTCTCGGGGCGGGATGATGTATGCTGGGGAGCAGACATGTGAGGGCCCGCGGGGAAAGTCGGGGCATGATGATGTATGTCAGGGAACATGTATGTTAGGGCTGGCGGGATATGTCAGGGCGCGTAGCGGGCCTCGCGGGGCTCGGGAAGCTTATTAAGAAATGTAGGGCCTGCGGGACATTTTGGAATGGGCTGATGCTGGACATAACGTGTTGAAGTTTGTCAGGGCTGCGGCTGGGCATATGTCTGGGCCAGCGGTGCATTGTCGGGGCACGACGTGAAACACTCTCGGCGTGTTGAAGCTCTAGGTCAACAGGATCTTTTGGAATATTTCGTGAAGTGCCGTAAAGCGTGTCGTAGCAGGTTGAAGCGGACGTGCGGGTAGATCGAAACATCATTCACGATGCCTCTTTGGGCGTTCTACAGTAAATTATTTGAGTGATATCGCTTGCTTCGGCAGTCCGCACCATGTTTTGTTTCGCAATAATAGTAGACTTAATAATAATAATAATAATAATAATAATAATATACCTGGTGACAATGTGCTTAAAGTCTGTTGCTGGAACATGTGAACTTTTTCTTGGACATAGACGGCATATGGAAAGATTGCATGAATGTGTGCTGGGATCGAGATCGCAACCAATCAGATGAACGTGATCCATTTGGAGTTTGAAATTTGACCGTTGTTCACGCGCACCGATTGGTCAGTCCAGAACGTCTTGAACTTGATCTGTAGGTCCTACGTGTGTCAGAAACTCATTATTCATTAATTAATGCAATTTATCATTAGTAGTAGGAAAACTAAGCGGCTGGGACAAAATGGTTAAGCCTTAGGAAACCCAGTCATGATAGGAGAATCCTCCCATCTGCAGCTATTTCGCCTGCGATTGGTTGTATAGAATAGCTAGAATAATTCTTGTATTAAAGGACAACCACCACTGATCCGCTGTGAGTTGCGTATCTACCAGTAATGCTAGACAACTATATAGTATGAATATTTATTAATAAAAGAACCACATCCAAGACAATAGAACTGTATTCCATACAGCTAGACATTCTATGATTCTACAGTTACTTTCGCAGTTTTTAAGCCACGTTCACAGTGAGACAGTTTATAGTTTAGCGGTATATAATAATTGTTTCTGATTGCTCGATATATAAACGTAACTGAATGTGCAAATTGTTCATTTATGTTAAATCTGTATGGCCTAAAATACTGAACAGTTAGTACATTGTGATAGGCTATACAGTGAGTGAGCAGTTATAGCATGACCGCTGATGCAAGCAATGCTCGCTGCAGCACGATGTTGCACGTTCAGTTTTGCTCAGTACCATGTATAACCTAGTTTCCGAATTTGTTTCTCGATATCAAAAACCACACTGTCGTTAGTTTCGACAGACCGCTTCAGCAACAACTCGTGCAACTGTACGAGTCTCTCCTTCAAAGGGCCATCCAGCTTTGAATGCATTATGGAACCCAGCAGTTGTTCATAACGTTCATGCAAATCTTTGATCTTTTTCTCGTCATCTTTTTCAAGTGACACAGACTTAACCTTGCCCAGGATTTTAGCCAGTACGGCAGTCGCCGTCGCGAACATGTTACCCTTACCGCGATATTTCACACTATTATGTGCGACGCTGAAGCACACCTCAAATAGTTGAATGGTAGTTTGGACCACATTCTTCAAGCCTCCGTGATTACCTGCCTCCAGCCACAATTCACTGTCATTCCAACTGTCCAGTTGCGAGCACACGTATTTGTCATAGATGCCGTCACCGAGATCCACTATCTCATCTGCAATCTCTATTTCGGTTTGTTGGAACCGTAACTGATAGGCTAAACTGTCCATAACATTGAGAACTTCCTCTACCAGAACATGCGACAGATACTTTTGTCGGCCAATCTCTATCCCGTACTGCTTCAATATACAAATTATGTCGAATGCTCTCTTCGTTTTGTCTTCATATTTATATTCATATATATCAAGCGCATCGCGCAACTGCTGTATAAGCCTAGCGTCAATGCTGGCCTGTGTCCACCGAACATAGTCATCTGCCTCTATCTTCCGCCTTAGATTCTCCTTAATCGTTTCCGCAGACATCGGAACCGATGCCGATCCAGAGCGCGTATACGCATCCATGCGTGACACACTCATGAACACAATGCCCTTACGCTTGTATGCACTGCATTTGTTAATGATAACTGTGAACCGATGTCGCTTATCGCTGTCTTTATCGGTTTCAGTTTTCCACTCTATCTTGTAATCACCACGATCTGATGAACACGATGGACTGAATTCGGTAAACGTTCGATGAATCGCGTCTTTGATCTTTTCCTTGTCTTCATCGCTCAGCTTTATTCCTTCTTCGACGACAAACTTTGTTGTCTTATTAGGCTGCTTGATCTCGCGAATCCCGAAGTGCACTTCACCACCGCCATAGTTGAGCATCGCATTCAACTCCTTCTGTTTACTACATTCGCCTTTTTTGAACATCTTCAATACCTCATCCACTGTCATGTCTTTGTCTTTGTCCCGAAGCGATTTGTATTCCAAATGATCATTCTCTGGTTCGACAAAATTCGCCATCTATTCAACCAACATACAGTAAGCGAGCAAGTTAAATTTCTTGAAAAGTCAAACAACGGTCAAGCGATAGCAACACATGATGCAATCATTCTAAGCTGATTAGCTAGCTGAACATTAGCTAGCTGAACATTAGCTAGCTGAACATTAGCTAGCTGAACATTAGCTAGCTGAACATTAGCTAGCTGAACAT
>JAQIWG010006470.1:0-13279 GCA_034695025.1 Chamaedrilus cognettii | reverse complement strand
TCTCTAGCGCATTGCCAAACGGCCAGGTCCGTAGCGTGATTATACTCAGCGGGAGGGGGGGGGGGCAAAGATTTTCGCAGGAGGCAGACCTTTTTACGCCCTATTTCTGTAGGTTTTCACATTTTCCAAACCGTTCTACCTCACGACTGAGGGGGGGGGGGTGCTGACAGTAATTTGAAATTTTTCGAGTCATTCTTGACAGTCATTGTCCATTTTTCCCCTATATTACACCATACCAACAGCATACTAGCATTATATTGCCCCGAATTATTATCCTGACTTTTACAGAGATTTCGACATGCAAACACTGCTATCAAATTAAATTCTATCGCTGTGAAATGAATTCATTACTATCGCGATGAAACCAGCTAGTCCTTGGCATTGCTATAGGGCCTGATGCTTATCACATCAGTGGTGCAAATGCCAATGTTGAGATCACGTAGCCATATATCAAGCAACTCCAGTCTCTAACACTTGACTTACGCACGATGGGATCAAATTAAAGCTTTCGGCAATGTTGATCATTTGAACAATAATGAAAGAAAGTGTCGAACGATGGACATCTCGGCGATAAGTACGACTAAAAGAACATGAATTGCATTATATTGCCTAGACTTCAATTATTAAATTCATTCAGCTGAAAATTAAACTTTGGCCACATCCAATTCATTCGTGCCTAACTGTGAAGAGCTTTGCTGTTCTTGCGTCACAAAAGTCGTTGTAGCGTAACACTGTACTACACCAAAATAAATTTAACGATCATTATTGATTGCCTTCTATTGTCTGTGATAATATTACGTGGAAGCGTTGTGGCCGAGTGATCCATTCTAAGGGGCTAATAAAAAAATAAAAAATAAATATTACTAGGCAAGGGAATTTTTAATTTTCTCTGGTATTAGTAGCATTTTCGCGCGTATGCCACACCGTTCCGTTTCATACTTGGCGTAGAATGTGCGACAAACCATTATTTTTTGGGCAGGCCTACTACGCCTGCCTACTTGAGAATTAGAACTAAAACTCAGCGTTAAATGGCGAAGGCTACGAAGTTAATTACATACTTCAAAGATGATACACTATAACTCTCTCTTCTTCAGAGTTTAAGGACCGTGTGTAGTAACGGAGACTATTACAGTCCGGTTCAGTGCCTATAGGCCTCGGCTTTACTAAGCAAAGAATCGCTCCCCCTCTTTAGTCGCCTTTTAGAACACGCCCGGGGAGCTCTAGACCGCAGGTCAATTCTTCGTTCCCCGACCTGCAGGGGGAACTTGTTCCCCGACAGAAGCACACTGATCAATATAATAGCCGGTTAGGGTTTACGTTATTGTAGTGTGAATAGCAGAGCTGCCGACGTGTTTCGGCGTGTGCATTTGCACGCAAACGTGGCCCAAAAGCAGGTTTAGCAGGCTTAAACAGTGGCAGCGGAGCGGCTTCATTTTAGGGGGGACGACGGTGCTAGAGACTAAGGCCTCTTTTACACGCTGCATATTTTTCACGTAATTTGACATGTAATTTGACATGTAATTTGACATGTAATTGTGCATGTAATTTTACATGCAACCATGTTAAAAGAATTGCAATGTAAAAAGTCCTTAACTGGGTTTCTTGATTGCCGTGCATGCAACCCAGTTACGGAAATCGTTGTCATGACAACGGTCGTTTGTCCGTCTTAACACGGTTGCATGTAAAATTACATGCAAAATTACATAAAAAATATGCAGCGTGTAAAGGAGGCCTAGTTTTGAGGGGTAGGCATTTCTCCCCCTTAATGCCCCCCCAAAAAAATTGAACAGGGGTAATACATGAAATTCAAATTTATTTATTTATTTACATTTTTGCTTTCACCGTATCCCTCGCCTTATCAAAAATTTTCGGCAAGGTGAAATGGCTACAGCCTACATGTTAAGTGTAGAATATCAATTTGAAAAGGAGCAAATCCAATAATTAATTCAGGGGGGGGCAAGAGCAAAATTCAAGGGGGGCATTCCCCCCCATAGAATGTTAAGGGAATTCTTTCTCCCCTCCCCCTAGCTCAATTAGCACGCCGCCTCTGGGCGTAATGAACATACCATTATTCTTTGCGCAGAGCACACATCATGCGCTACTTGACTTGCAGGTTATGTACATGTACAGGTCGACAGTAAAGAGTACTTCAAGCTGGACTTTACTTAAGAGTTGATACGATATGGACAATATCTTACAATACGCCTTCTTTTCACGAGCATATTTTGCATGCAATTTTGCATGCAATTTTGCACGCAATTTTGCATGGTATTTACATGCAACCATGTTAAGAAAATTACAATGTAAAATCTCAGTTTTCATGAAAACAATTTCCTTAACTGGGTTGCATGCACGGCTTGCATAAAATTCAGCTAAGGACATTTTGCATGAAAAATTGCATGCCAAATTGCATGTAAAATTGCATGCAAAATACGCATTGTGGAAGGAGACACTTAGGCCTGCATTGCGGCGGGTCCTCTGCTTCGTAGCAGTGTCTATCAACACCGGCATTTTCGTCTAAATATTAACATTAGGCCTAAATAGAAGTGACAATATGCCATTGCATAACAGCTTAAAGTAGCTTAAGGCTTAAGTTCTGTTTTACTGCTACTTTGAGCTAAGCTGCATTCTTACTACACGCAGTCGGTCAAGTAGACCCCTAAATGCTGAAGACTTAGACTATAATTATTGCATCGAAATTATTCCTTTTGAGCCCTATCTTTAGACTCTACGATTATTCGACAGCATGGACAAAACACAGCAGGGAAAGCGTTACGGTACTGATACCATTTAGTGTACGATATGCATGGAACGGTACAAGCAACCCAGATCTTTGCCGTGCAGCCACGCATTCTGCTTGGAGTGTCTGGAGAAGTACGGGAAGGGAAAGGAATTACAGCCCGGAGATGAGATGGACTGTCCGCTTTGTCGTCGTATGTTCAAGATTCCGAAGGGAGGATTCAAGGATTTGGATGCGCATTTCAACGCGGAAAAAGAGCCGTCGTTGGCTGGCGAGGGAAGTTTAAATTCTGGGCAAAATGTGAACTCGAGCAATCTCGCAGAAGATGAATTCAGATGTGAAGCATGTCCTCAAAGTAGGCCCGTGTGTAAAGCAACCAGGTACTGCGAGGAATGTGATCAGTGCATATGCGATGCATGCTTTGAGTATCACGGACAGTTTCGAGTCAATACCTTTCATAAGGTCATCGCTTTAGATGGCTTACAAAACACGCGCGAATTTGTACAGGCTCGTCCATCGTACTGCGATGGACATAGGAACACCAAGCTGAAGTTTTACTGCAATGACTGTAAGCTCGTTATTTGTCCAACATGTGAATCGACAACTCACAAAGCACACCACACCGTGGACGTGGCAATGGCATCAAATGAGCTTTGCGAGAAATTGAAATGTGAAATTACGAAGCTCGACAGGAACATTGAAGCCAACAAGAACAAATCTGAGTTGATTAGTGACAACAAGAGCAGTCTGCTGGAGCAGTTGTCAGAATGTCAGAGAACGATAACCAAACACGTTGCTGCACTCAAAAGTCAAATCGACTTCGAGTGCAATCAACTTCTTGATGAGCTTGCCAACTTGCAGAAGCAAAAGCTCAAGGAGGTTCAGACAACAATAGAAGAAGTTGATGGACAATGTTGGATCTTGGAAGGATTTAAGTCGCACTTAGTGGAACTGTTGAACAGATCAGCTTGTCACGTAGCGCTGAACGCCAATAAGTTGCTCGACACTGCTGAGGATATTGAAAAATCTTATGCTGAATTTAGCAATAGATGTTTAAGCAATTTGAAGTGTGATGATATTACATTTCAAGAGGCATTTGAAACCGACAACAGCGGAAGGACTTTGGTCGGACGGATAAAAATTAACGGTAACTCTTTTAACTAGTAGGCCTAAGTGTCCGATTTTGAGACCATTCTTTTCTTTGATCCATTTTTTCTCTCTCAAAAAATGTAATGCGCCATCCATTTAAAACTGGGGACACCAACAATAAAACTGGATACGTCTAAATCACACTTCAGTCCTCTTTAGCATTGCTAGCATAGAATTACTAACTAGCATTACTATAGTCCTGTGGCGTGGATGCCAAAATGATCAACATCTGGGGACTCCAGCATGACACCAAGCCCTTAAATTGCAGATACCTACATCGCGTCATTGGCTTCTATATTTTGTAGAACCGCCACTGACTTTTCATGTTCTTGCCCGTCGAGTGCGAAATAGCCTCGCTCACACCGTCTTGACCGTTAATGTTAAATCGGCATCGACAAAGCGCAACGCGCTTGTAGGAATGCTGTATGTGCCTAGTTACTAGTCTATTTATTATTATGTACAAAATGAATTGTTGTGCTTATATAAAGGAGGCACGCAGGATTTATACTTCGTATCCTGTACAAATTTTTATGTTTTTGCTTAAATGAAACTGATGTTGGCAGCTGGCGCGTTGCACGCGTGTATGGGACCACAAAATTGCTTGCGTGCACAGGCCTAAACTTGATGTTCGTAGCATACTGGCCCCGGATTTTTTATCCATTTGGCCTACATTTGGTAACGATGGTACATTTGGTACAATGCGTTTGACATATGATATATAAGTATATATCAATCCTATCCTATTCTCTCCTATTCTTGTCAGCTTTTGTCCTTATCCTTGCCTTTGAATAAACAAACTACTTGTACAAGTAGTTCCACCCCAGCGAAATAAAGCGCGATGTCACGGGTGTAAATGGTCCCCGTTCCCTCTGTCACACTGACATCCCCCCTCCATACACTCCCCCCCCCATACACCCACCCGTACACCCCCCCTGTACACCCTCCCTCCGTACACCCTCCCCCCTACCGCGTACACACCCCGTTCCCCCCCCCCGTACACCCCCCCCGTACACCACCCCCCTACACCCCCCAGTACACCCCCCCCAGTACACCCCTCTCCGTTCACCCCCCCCCGTGCATCGCCCCTCCGTACACCCCAACCCGTGTAACTTGGAACGACATATACACGTAGGTGACAGTTTTTATTCGAAGCCAGGCGACACAACGACAAATAAATGCTCACGGCGATGGTTTGTTTGGGACAAGTAAATTTTTGTGTGTTTATTAGTAAATGCTCTGTATTTGAATTGCAGACTTAGAGACAAAAGCAAGCATGAAATTTTCAATAACCAAAAATGCAACGAAAGTGGAAAAAGTAGTTCCTTCAACAAAAGTCTGGACAAAACGCTACATCTGGTCGGATACAAGCGCTGCAACACGATCAATCAAAAAGAAAATACCAATCCAAGGCTGTGAGAAAAGTTAGAGTTAAAAAGCAAAAAATGTGGTTAAAAAGGAAGAAAAAATGTTCCGCAAAAAACAAAAATAATTATAAATCGGCAGCAAAAAACTACAAGAGAGCAACGAAGTCAGCTCAGGAAACTGCAGAGCTGAAATTGGTAAATGCAAATAATTTAGGTTAGTTTTATAAACAAGTAAACAAAAACTCTGTACATAAAACCGGAGTGGGTCCCCTATTATCTTTTGATGGGGAGCTTGTATTGAATGATGACGAGGCAAAGCAGAACTACTGAATTCGATTTTTGTCAGCGTCTGCACCACAGACAACGGTATCCTCTCCCACTTTAAGTTCGCAACGATGGCACTGACGAATCTATACTGGATTCTGTCATTTTTTGAACTGTTCAAACCAAACAAATGCTGAAAACACTTAAAAACAAAACCTCCTCGGGCCCAGACGGCCTTCCGCCAATGTTGTTCAAAAGCTTAGCTTACCAGCTTGCTAGAATTTGTGACTGACTAGAATTTGCAATATTTTCATGCAGGCAGGAGAAGTCCCCAAGATCTGGAAACAAGCAAACGTCGTCCCTGTTTTCAAAAAGGGCTCAGCGGCTTCCCCAAAAAATTATAGGCCAATCTTCTTAACGTGCGTCGGTAGTAAGATTTTTGAATCTGGAATAAAAATAGTTTTAACCCCGTTCTTAGAAGGAAAAAGATTGATTTTCAAACAGCAACACGGCTTCAGATCCAGGCACTCAACGTGCATAAATCTATTGGAATCCTTAAACGATTGGACTGAACACTTCTACTCTAGACACGAGACATTTGTCGCGCACGTCGACTTTGCCCGCGCCTTCGACAGCGTCTCGATCCCGAAACTCATTCATAAACTGAAATGGGCCGGGGTTAAAGAGCAATTGCTGGCATGCATAAGTTCGCTACTAACTGACAGAACTCAGCGTGTTAAAATCGGGAGTTCTTTCTCTGACTATCAAAACGTGAGTAGTGGGGTCGCGCAAGGGTCCGTAATTGGACCAATCCTATTTATATTTTATATAAATAATATCACGGATGAAATACCGCTCTCATTCATTGCTGAAATGTATGCTGACGATCTGAAGCATACAACACTTTATATAATGATATAGAAAGTAAGGGCTTTAACGAAATGCTTGCCAAAATTACTAAGTGGGCAGACTACCTGGCAATATCCACAGAAAAATCTGGATGGTTAGCTATCTCAAATAAACGAAAATCTCAAAACGAAACTCAGGAAAATGAATTTAGTCTGGCCAGTCTTAAGTTACCACAAACCAAACAAGTCTTAGATCTAGGCGTAAATTTTAACTCAAAATTCGATTTTTCTCAACACATCTCATCAGTAATTTCCAAATCTAAGCAGAGACTATTTCTGTTGAAAAATTATTCGGCTCTAAAAACCCCTACATTTTCATACTAGGCTTTAAGACATACATTATACCGTTACTACAGTACTGCTCTCAAGTTTGGAATCCGCATGATAGCGTGGATGTGCGAGGGTTAGAAACAGTGCAGCGAATTTTTACCAAAAAACTTTCAGGATTTCAGGGGCTTAACTACCCTGCCCGACTTGAAAAAGCTGGATTGTGCACCCTTGAGCTCAGGAGGCTTCGGGCTGACCTATGTTTTTGCTTTAAAATTTTACATGGCCTTGTTGACATCCAAATAGACAAATTATTTTCATTGGATCGACAGGGTCGATCTAGAGGGCACAGCTGGAGATTAAAATCCACCACTCCCAGGCTTGACACTAGACTGCACTTCTTCTCTTTCAGAGTGGTCAATGTTTGGAACTCATTGTCGCCATCCACAGTAGAGGCCACTTCTTTTAATTCGTTTAGGGCATTACTGATGTCGGAATGCTTGGATTCGTTTCTAACTGTAAAGACATGACATTTGTATGCTGTTGCAAATATAACAGCCATGTATTCTAGTTCACTTACAGTAGAAGCATTTTAACCGATTTAAAATTATTTTTGCTTGCTTGATTTTAAATATTTACAACACATAGTAAAATAGAATGCAGGCCACATGTATAATGTTTGAACTCAAGTGTATATCGCAAAGTTTTTAGCCTCATGTCTTATTGTCTTACTGTATAATTTTATGTCGGCTGATATTTCCACCCATACAGTTACAGAGCTAACGATGTCATTTTTTGTATCCAAATAGTTCAACATACATACCATAGATTCAAAAAATTACAATATATACATATGCAAAAGCCGGGCAACTTGAGCGCGTCTGGGTGTCGCGCTCAGCGCCTGTTGTCCGGAGTTATAAACACGTTTTAGCGTACACTTACTTGCTTATAACCTACACTGTGTGTTTGTAATAAAATCTATTAGATTTGATTTGATTTCATCATCATTGATCACCACGTTCCAAATGGTATTCAAGGGTGAGATAGTTATATGGATTTGTTTCTTTACATTTCGTCCGAAATAGCATTGCTACAGTGATCGATCGGAAGGACTTAAAGTGTAGAATTTAGTTTGAGAAACATTTTACTCGTGTGGCCTATACTTATTATGTTCATTTTTCTATTACACTTTGTTGATAAAGTGAATTATGATTTAAAATCCAATCTTGCCAATGTTTGATGAATACACATTACACATGCGTCTTCAACACATGTGGGTAAACTTTATGAGAGGCGCACATTTTGTTACAATAATAGAGTACTCTGTTACATTGATAATGACTTGAGTAGATTACCGAAAGGAAATTGCAATCGAGTAGTTTACGGCAATAACACTGCAATCGAGTAGGTTACTGCAATCATTGAGCATTTTCCTTAGAAATTTTCCTTAGAAATTTTCCTTAAAAATATTCCTTATAAACGTTCCTTATCAATTTTCCTTATCATTTTTCCTTATCAATTTTCCATGAATCAAAGAAAGATTTATGGATAAAAAAGGTAATAGGACTACTTTTAATGAATAAAATTTTATAAGCAATATGCCGTGCAAAGTTAAATGTGCTTCAGAGAAAATGCAGCCTTAACCTCTCGTTTCAAACTAAAAACCGTGCTAATTTATTTTGATGCATATATGTGTGATGCATGCATTCACGTGCAGCCTATGATCAAGTTGACGAATTATTATCGCTATACTTTAGGTATAGGCGTCGAATCTCTAAGCCCGGTGTCCACGCGCGAGAAATGGCCGCGAGATCTCGCTTTCTGCGAGATCTCGTTCACTGCGAGATGTATCTCGTGGAGGGCGAGAAATACTCGGTGAAATCTCTTCCATGGCTAGTTCACAACAGAGAAACAAACTGACAGCCAATCAACGTGTACGAATGTTCACAGCGGGTATTGGCGTTTACCATACATCTTTTAC
Source organism: Chamaedrilus cognettii (assembly GCA_034695025.1). NCBI lineage: Eukaryota > Metazoa > Annelida > Clitellata > Enchytraeida > Enchytraeidae > Chamaedrilus > Chamaedrilus cognettii. Next base: position 4,606 of record JAQIWG010006470.1, on the reverse strand, counting down.
CATACATCTTTTACCATACATCTTTTACCATACATCTTTACCATACATCAGAAGAATAGAAGGATTTGAAATGTGGGGATGGAGAAGAATGAAGAAGATTAGTTGGACAGAGAAGGTAACAAATGAGGCGGTATTGAGGAGAGTGAGGAAAACAAAGACTCTGATCGAAATGATTGTCAGAAGAAAAAAAACCTGGATTGGACATGTAATGAGAGGGGAGGGTTTGTTGAGAGAGATGATGGAGAGAAGAATGGAGGGCAAGAGAGGACCGGGAAGGCCACGTATTGGAATGAGAAGGCTTGAGAAGGATATAAAGTACGCGGATATGAAGATAAGGGCTGAAGATCGGATAAGGTGGAAGGTTTGGACACCAAAGACCTTCCATGTGGCAGAGCACTGAAGAGAGAGAAGAGAGTGGTTTTTGCTGTTCCGTTTTTTAATTGACTCGCTCATAATGTGAATGATAAACGTCTGGTGCGAATATTGGATTGGTAGAAAGTTAAGTTTTATTTGCTTGCATTGACTGCTGTTTTTTCAAGTGTCTAATAATTGGCTTACGCAATTGCGTGGAGTAGATGCCAAAAAAACTTACTCCTAGTTAAATGAGAATTAGATTGCACGCTTTCATAAGACAGGCCTAATCCTAAAATAATCATGCTAAGTCACACCATTTTATGTAAAGTTGCATCCAATATCGATGAGTACGGTATAGGCCTATGCCTCTCCTTCCTCCCCTTCTTCACGCTGCAACCCATGAAGAACAGGCCTAGAATTGGCTTGCAGCCCAGAGCTCTCGGGCGATTCGTAAAATGCGACTAAAGAAGGAATGAGCGGTTCTCTGATACCGGCTCTCCTACACAGAATCGGATTATTATAGTCTTTTTTACTACACACGACCCTAAACTTCACATTCCCCCCCCTCCTTCCCGAGAGCCGCAGACTATTGTAGAACCTTATTAAGTCTACCTGTAATCTATGGCTTAACTGTAAATTTCTCATCATCCATCAAAATCATTGTTATTCATGCAGTGAGATAAATGTTGCAACTCATATGCATGTGTTTTTCTTCTAGGAACGGATACCCAGATGAGACATATCTGACGAGAGTTAAGAACGAGCTGGCCGCCAAAGGAATCGTTCTGGAGAACCTTCCAACAGGTCAGACATCAAAAATATAAGTGGTGTCAGCTGTATAAGCCGGCCGAGGCGTCGCCTTCTTCTGACTTGTACACTTGGTGGAAACGCATCATGAACCTATCCTAAACCTAACCCGAATCCTTACCTTACCCTTAAAGAGAAATTCCCACCAAATTATATCAATGTAACTGTGCGAGTATTTAATGGCAATGCTGTGGCCTACAGGGGAGAGAACCTCTGCAAGATTATTGAGCCTTCAGTTGGCCGCAACAACCGATTTTCTGCTGATTAGTGAGTCGCGTTTAATGGCGTTTGATGACGTTACTATTTCGATTCCCGGCCGGGGCAAAGATTTAGTCACTTCGTGCACCCTTTGACAAGGGTGGTTTAAATTCGTCAGCCACAAGTGTTCCTACGATGCCTACCAGATACGGTGGAACCACACCAGTGACCATCAGCTGGTAAAATGGGGCATCACCTTTTCCCCGCAAGGGGCTAACACAACAACAGCAACAACTATTTTGAGCAGAAAAGCCTTTCTTGATCCAACAGGAAATTAATAGTTGCCTATGGGACGAATGGTGCCTCCTGATATACTTATATGGTCTTTAAGATATTTAAAAAATGCTTTCATATTGTCAACCAGTCTGGTCGTCATATACAAACGAATACAAAATGAAACGTAAAACAATTCAAGATTAAATCGACCCAGAACTGATGTAACCGAAAATGTTGGCGTTCTAACATTGCTGTCAAGTTTAATTTTCAACTCGAAGTTTGCACAACTGGATGTAAAGCTACATGCACTGTGCTGGCTGCTGCTTCAAGTTTTCATTTCGTCGATAATTTTCTTGTAAACAAAACAAATGCTACATGCATTAAGCGACAATAAACGATTTTAATAAAGAATGAGCCACGTTATTAGCATACTAAAACCAATTTTATATTTTTATATTTGCTTGAGTCCAGTTTCGAAGCTTATCGTCCAGAAAACCATAGTTTAGGCTATGTACATTTTGTTATGAGAAAGTTCAATTAAAGGCATACTAATTTCTAGGTCTGACCCGTAAATTAGTGCAGAACTGATAAAAGCAGGTGTCCAAGTGCGTCAGCAATATTTAGCAGCCGCGTCTCTATTCATCCCCCAGTCATTTTACTTTGTGCCACAGTAGGCCTGCCATTGTCTGCAAAAACGACCCGATTGAATTAAATAAAAGCACAAAATAGGTCAACATGTTCATAAAGACTGTATTGTAGGCATATAGGCTTAGGTTTAGATACAACGCAAAACACAACGCAATAATACAGCAGCAGCTGTTGAACTGATGCTTTTGTTTTCGATGTATTAAAATGTATAACTTTCAAGCACAGCGCATCAAAAATGCCAGACAGTCAGGCGCTTCACCAGTCATAGATGACATCGGTGAAATTTTGGCAGACATTTTTGCACAAGTCTGGTGGATCGAGTTCAAATGACGGCGCAAATGCTGACTGGCATCCAGTTTGGCAACCATTGAGGGTCGGCAGGGTAACAGTGCACACCACTGGGTCATTGCACATGACCTCACAGCGGACGCCTCGCACCAAGTTGGCCAACTTCCGGCAGGACTTCTTGCATTCGTCACGGCAATCCTGATTCTTTTTATCGAGTTGGGCGGTCTGGCTAAGTGCGCACGCGCAGTGGAGCAGCGTGACCAGAGCAATTGTGCGAAAGTACCGCATCTTGGTCTATCCTTGGTGCTCTTGGCGCTTGATCCTGCAGCGCAAAGAAAAAATACATATTTTTATTTTACACAAAGTGTAGATACGACAACGTTAACAGTGTAAAACGAGAAATCGACGGCCAAAAATGAACTGCTCACAAGATATCGCGCCTAATATAGGCCTACCCTCAAATAATCACTGAGAAGCATCTTACCACAAACATACGCACGTATATCGTCAGATCGATTTTCCCGGCTGTCCGTGTAAGCCCTCTGATTGGCGGTTCAAAGTGATTATGACATCGAAAAGATCTTTAGCGAAGCTTACGTTATAGGCCTTGCCGTTGAGAGCTTGTTTTTTGCCATCAGCCTTGAAAAAGCTACGGGTCTCAAGCTGCAGAAGAAGGGCTACGGGTTGCAAAGGCGTATACGGGAAAAGGGTTTGCGGCCCGAGAGCAGGCACTGCTAATCAGCCAGTAATTTGGCTTCAAAATAATACCACATTAACACTCCGATCGCTAACGTAGGACTAGTTTAGTCACTCACCTGCAGTATTAAATTGAAAATCATCTTAATATTGATTGTATTAAATTTTAAGTTTTCTGGCATCCAATAGTAGCTCAAGGGAATATGGCCCATATGGGGCTTATAGTATTGACATTGACTTCTGACATCAGTTTATCCAAAATGACCTCATTGGTCTGCATTATAGTGAATAAGAAAAATGATGAAAAAGGCTTCGAAATAGCGCCGTGCCAGACAGACTCGTCGAGGCTCGCTGCGTGTCGAAGAGGAGGCTGAAGTGGATACTTTGATAAGCAAAGTCACAAAGTCACAACGTCGCAAAGTTGCGAAGTCGAAAAGTCACAAAGTGAATTTTAACTCAAATATCCGATTAGGGGATATACATGTAATTACGAATTCGATGTAGAGTTGAAGAACGAGTAGAGTCTGTAGAACGTACATGTACCTGGCGGTCCGAGTTGAACGTTGAAGCAGCAGTATCGCAGGTCTGATCGCTATATGCCAGATCGTCCCAAAGGCTGCACGACCACGCGCGTTCGTTTACTATAGCAGCCACTGTGATTCTCAAAGTGCTAACCTCGGGCCAAAAGGTTTATTAGTTAAATATTAATGGCCCTCCGCAATTGAATTTTGCGAATTGTAAGACGGCTTTGTGGAGCCATTTCCGAAACAATATGTTTTATTGGTTCGTTCTGTTGTAGCCTAAGCCAGTATGAGAATGATCATTTTTAAAATGATATTGCTAAGTTGCCAGCGCTTCAGCTGTTCGATTTTTTCGCCTATTCCGCTGTGCTTTGGTTGGCTTTATTCTTAAATCTATTGTGTGTGTCTGTGCCACCATTTTGATAAAATAAAATTCTATGTCATCACTTTTGATGAAGCCCGAAAAATTGATGATGAAAAGGCCACTTTGCTTGCAAAACCGCTGCTGAAAGGGCCAATATGGCCCGTCAAACCACGCTGAAAGGGCCACTTTGGTTTTTGGCCATATTTCTACACCAGGAATAGCGTTAAAAGATCTGTTAAGAATGGCATGAGAAAAAAAAACAAGTATCGGTAAGTATAAACTATAGGCTATAGCATCATAAAGTTTCGTCACTGCTCCCCCCCCCTCCCCCGGTCTCTAGTTGTGCATGGGAGAGAATTTGTATCTGTCACTACCACCCCACACCCCCCCCCCCGGTTCTGCAAGAGAAAGAATTTGCTAGCGACCACTTTGTCGCATTTCTGAGTGACCCCTC
>JAQIWG010006469.1:0-13279 GCA_034695025.1 Chamaedrilus cognettii | reverse complement strand
ATATATAAGGATGGATTGCAGTAGTAGTTGACGTCATTTACTGTAGATTACTCTGTTTCTCGTTATCGACTTTTGGCATGGAATGATGGTTGTTGGTATTTCTTGTTTTTTTTGTTTGTTTTTGTTCGGTTTCTTTGGTTCCTTCCGTCTGCATTTTGTGTTTGTTTTGTTCATTCTGTCTTGCACAAATATACACACACACACATACACACACACATACACACACATACACACACATACACACACATACACATACATACTACGTTGAGCAGCATTGAATAATGGCCTCAATCACCTCCGAATACCACGTCGTGTTGGTCTACAATGTCCACCCCTTATTTGCGCTTCAACAACAATTAGCGCACTGCTGGATGCGATATTTGTCTGCATTGTAGCCACACCCCTCTACCCCCATGATGTCCAAGCGTTGACAACTCGGCATTACCGCGCAACTGTTTCTTAACGAGTACTGTGACGTCACCGCAATGACGTCATAGCGTGCGCACCAATAGCTACAGGAGCCGTCGCGTAACGTTTCAGACATCACAATTGTCGAGCGTCCAAACTATCGAACTTCCTACGGGCAATACCATCGTTGGCACATCGTAGGCACCGTACCATCGTAGGCACCATATGGGAACAAAGAAATAAAACTGAGCTATAGTCAAATAAAATGATCATAGGCTGCTAAATTAAACCGGATTAAATAGACCTTATTTTACATCAGACTACTTGTGGCGTAAAAACGCGTTCAATCTTCTAATAATTGAGTAATACATGGGGTGTCGCCAGGAATCTGGTTCCCAAGATGGCGCGCGGCTGACTAGATTATTACGAGTTGTCATATGACACGGGTCAGGAAGGGCGCCCTAATCGACCTAACCTAAAAAACTATCGATCTTCTTATAGGCAATGCCATCGTAGGCACCATATGGCGCCAATTCCTTGCTCGCTGAAACTTGATCTATGCCTGAAATCATCTGTTGCCCAAAGCCTTGAAGTTGAATATACTTTTTCAGTGTTCTGACATCCGCGCTAAAGCAAGATTATTTTGAATTACATGCTTAGCGACAAAATATAGCTTCCAATAACAGAGTATACAATAATAACCCGAAGCGAAGCAATCGAAAGCAAAGCAGCCTTCGGGGCGACGTGATCTTCGGAGCGCGACATATGGCGCCGCTATTGTACTCGACGTCAGCGCTTTCCAGACGCACAGACGTGAAGGTGGGTGTTTCAAGATGGCGTCAGGACCGTGTCTCCATTCTCTGGCTCCTCGCTCGAGGCCTGAGAGTTCGAATGCTCTCGCAGTGTCGTTCTTCTGGTCTCGCGACCAGCGCATTGTTTTCTCGCCGAGCGAGCGTCGGTTAATTAGGGCTTGAGGTATCACTCGAGGCGGTTGCGGGGCAGGGCGGGGGGCGGGGGGCAGGGGGCGGGGGCGGATCGGCCCTTGCTCGCAGCGTGGCGCGGGGACTGGCACCGCGAGGACCGGTGTCCAGAGATCGACCGGGTGGCGACAGCTGTGGCTTCCTATGAGCGAGACTATCGCACAGAGCGTCTCGGGTGTGAAACCAACGGGGCCCAGGGCTCGATACAATAAAGGGGTTGAGTAGACCACTAGGGTGCGTGGCGGTGATATTCCCGCTTCCTAAAATATGACCGCGCTTAATTGTACGAGACTGTTAATATCTGGATGCGATTTTGATTACGGAGCCGTGGGATAAATAGCGTGAAAGTGGAGTGATTTTGAGCGTTTTCTTTCAGTGATTTCAAATCGGAACAGCAAAACGACTACGCGATATCCTGAAAGTTTAGTTCCCCCAAGTTTAGTTTAGCACTCGGCAACCTTGTGTCGCATCTATTTGTTGACAGTTTACCGCGCATACCAACAAAGAAATTAAACGAAGCTATAGCCAAATAGAATGCTCGTAGGCCACTACATTATACCGACCCAAATTGACCTTATTTTACATCAGACTACTTGTGGCGTAAAAACACGTTCAACCTTCTAATAATTGACAATTGTAATACATGGGGTGTCGCCAGGAATCTGGTTCCCAAGATGGCTCGCGGCTGACTAGATTATTACAAGTTGTCATATGACACGGGTCAGGAAGGGCGCCCTAATCGGCCTGGTATTATCTCTCTAGGCATTCTGCTCGGTGGCTCCTCCAGGTGACAGATTGGTCTGAGCGCCACGCCGCGAGTCTAGAGGCGAATAGACCGCAATAGAGTTATCAACGGCGCGCAATCAACCCTGCGGGTAGCATCGCAGATTTGAGCGCGCAGAGGGGCAGGCTAGCGTTCCTACTCCCACTTTTAGTTCGTGTCCCTTCAATCAATCAATCAAACAATATAGGATAGCTTATCTTTACATTGGCCCACGCGTTGCTTTGAAAAAATGCTGTCAGAAGAAGTCATGCCTAGACGACAAGGCGATCTTTTTTCATCAAAAATGAAAGGTTCATGTGAAACACGGAAAGTGGAAAATAAAACCTATGCAACAGCATACATTAGGCATATCGCATGACCGAGTAATTTGTGCTTAGTGAATCAAAATTTCACTGCGCGCACATCATTCGTCTTGCAATAATGTATATGCTGTTGTATAGATTTTTCGTTTCACTCCACGCGTTTCACTTTCCACTTTCAGTATACTTCACCTTTCAACCCCCCTCCCCACCCCCCCCCCCCACCTCATCGTTCCCCTTCGCCTGATCCCGATGACCAGCGGACAATGGGACTAAGCGCCTCTGAGCGAGCCACCCTCACAGGCAGGCTGGCAGCCCTGCCCCCTTTCATTCAGCGCAGCGACCGTGACACGCCTGGCGACCAATAACGAACTCGCGTAGAAGCAACTCGCGTCAGTCGGACAAGTTTCACTCAAGCACCTGACCGAGTGGATCGTGCTTGTGTGAGCGCGAAGCTGCTACAAGGACAGATCGGACCGATAAGGAAGCGCTGATGAATTATAACTGAATAGGAGTCTGTGGCACAGCTTCAATTTAGATCGACTCGATAGCGTCAACACTTGGATCTCAGGTTGATCAGCGGTAGGTAGATCTATGTGATCATTCTTATTGTAAGATAATGTACATGTATGCAACGTAATGTAATGCAATGTAATGTAAGCAACCTGGAAAACGGCTATCGATCCAGATATTTAAGGGCAGCCGTGTTTCTGATTTTAAAAATTCTCACGTTTCAACGTAGGCTGTACATCACACCGCCGTACTTTCAACCGAAAACAAATTATAATTGTAAATGAACATTTTAGTCTAATTAATAGGGGAGAAATGGACGGTTTGAGAATATGAATGAATTGGCGCTAAAAGACGTTGCATCTTATGGTAAAATTACACCTTTCGGCGAAAACGAAAGAAGCGGTCAAAACGAAGGAAGTCTTGTCGTTAAGGATCATGACGTCAGGTCGGCTGGACGAGCTCTATAGTAATCTATACGACTTTAGTCCTTAACGACAAAACTTCCTTCGTTTTGACCGAAAGGTGTAATTTCGCCATTACTGTGACGTCAGACGTTGTGTGAATTCAAATGTCTAGGCTACACTTTTATTTTTGCTTCTTAAAATAAATAAATATAGGCTTATTTATGTGGAATTTGCTTTTCTTGCATCCCATACATATAATAAATGTCATTTTATAGCATGCATACCCTGAGCAATTTGAACGTTCCGAGGTGTTTCAAGCAGTTTAACTGGCTGTTTTATACCATCCATTGGTCTAGTACTGGTATTTACATTTTCGGAATTAATTAAATCGATTATATTTTATTTCAAGACATGATTTTTATTTTCTAATTATATTTTAAAAATAATACTATCTCTTCTGGACGGGTAGAGTGTAGCCTAAACTGAGGCCTGCATTAATTTACTTATAAATATACCATTACAATGGAGCCTGCAGCTTTTTTTGCATATTTAATAGTCATTGCGGATATGCACCATTGCGCAAGGATTAATTTTGAATAAAGTCGCCATGTTCCATTCTGGTTCAGAGCTCAACTCAGCCCTGATGGAGTACACTCCTGAAGAACACGCCAGCCGCGCCGTCAGGCGCGCTCCCTACTCCCCCTCCCCTCACTCCCCCTCCCTCCACTCGGAGCAGGACTATACCGATGACGTCAGCACGGACAGCCTCTACCCCGACACCACGTTCCACCCCCCGCCTCCCGCGCCCCTCGACCCACCCAAACGTCCCGGATCAAGGCCGGACCGCCGCGGCAGTGACACCTCCGACTCTTGCGGGAGACGCGAAGCGCTGCGACACTCGCTGGACGACCGGGAGCTGCAGGACCTGCGCCTGAAAGTGAACAGCAGGGAGCGCAAACGCATGCACGATCTCAACTCGGCGCTCGACTCGCTGCGTGAGGTGATGCCCTACGCGCGAGGGCCCTCAGTGCGCAAACACTCCAAGATCGCGACCCTTCTCCTCGCCAAGAACTACATCCTCATGCTCAACAGCTCGCTCGAGGAACTGAAGAAGCTGATCCCTGAGTGCTACAGAACCAACCTGCCTCCCGTTGGATCGGCTCGGATTAATCCTCATCTGGCTGCGATTAACTCAAACCTCTCTGGGATCAACTCCAACCTGATGGCTGAGGTAAACTCTAGCCCCGTGACCGGGATGAACCCCAATCCTTCCCTGTTGCCGATGATACCCCTTCAGCTGCAAGCGCCTGATGTGATTAATTCGAAAACTCGTTTCCCAGACCAGCAGCGAATATCGCCGAGTCAAATCAATTCGCAACCGATCCGTCCTTCACTCGGTGAAGAAGCTAGGGTCGGTGTTCCCGGCCCGCCTGCCATTGCCCCTCTTGGAGCGAAGCTTGACCTGGTCCAGTCGGAGCCTCGAGGGTGGCACACACGGCCCCACCACCCCCAGTGCGCCTGCATCCAGTGCCTTGCCTTGTACGCCATGAGGTCGTCCTTGACCTATCCGCTCAACTTTGGGGTTTTCCCGTCGCCGTCGCCCGGTGGCGCTACGCTCCTTCCGCAGATTATGCAGCAGCCGCACCCGTTAGTGCTGAGCGGGCGCGTCACGCCGGCAGTTTCAAAGTCAAGATAGCAGAGTATGATGCTGATTAGCGTGAGACTGTGATCTGAACATAATGGAGATTATAAACCAAGGCAGATTTTGAATGTGCAGCTGTAAATTGTAATATAAGGTACTCAGGTACAGCCTATATCGCTGTGTTTGAAAGCTACTCCTTTTGCATAAAGCACTCTTTTTTTATCCATGACTTTAACAGAACCTTCCAACGCGTAGGGAATTATCCAGCATTATTTTCGTAACGCTTGAGGTTTTAAGTATGATTTTGGGTGTAGTTTATGGGTGTAAATTAAAAAAAGAAAGTTGATTAAAAAATAAAGTTACGGGTGTAAATTTCGGTGTTCAATCTCAATGTTTGAAATTTTCGTCGGCAACACCCCCTCGCAGCTTGTGAGTTCCACACGGAAGAGAAAAGTGTTTGTCAGCACCGCCCCTCCCCCACACCTGCCCCCCCGCACCTCCCCCTCGCTGAGCTCGCTCGCGCGACTTCTCTAGGTGTTTCTCTATGTTTTATTTTTAGAACTGCACAAAATATTCCGTTGTAAACTTTTCATAGAATATGCCCTGCATGCTAACATAACTAATATTACATGTAACTGTGCGTGCAGTTGGCAACAGTTTGGCATTTGATGGTAATATCGGTGTGTCGCTGTTTTGAGACATGGTTTTGTCATAAAGCGAGAAGGGGCAGTGTTCGGACTTTAGCGACGGAGTTATGCCTTCCAACGCCTGCCTAGAATTATTGGACAGTATTTTCTCAAGGCTTCAGGTTATTTCTCAGCAGAAAATTTTAAAATGTGCCTTAAATGTACCGTTACTGCAGTTTATGTAGGCATTGGCTACAGTATTTTCTATACTTTTTAACATTAGTTTTTAAAGCAATAAAATATATTTATGCAATAATATATATTCATGCATTTTTTTTTACATATTATTAAAACTTAGTGACATTGATCACATAAAGGACTTGACATTAATAAGACATTAATAGCTAGCTCAGAGTGATTCTAGTCTTTGTTGGCTAGAATCATTAAAAATTATAATAATGGAATGCTGATACCTTCTATTAGTATAATTTTTAGATATACTCGTATTTATTGCAATGGATTGCATATTTTACGATGTAATTTTGCAGTGTCCGACAGTTTTCCTTTTCCTGTAAATTTTTTGTAAAAGCATGTACCAGGCTGCAGCCTACTGTGCAATGTTACAATGGCTATAAACCATGTTTAATTCATAAAACTGATTTATCATGTTAAAATCTTAAAAATTTTAATTACAAAAGAACGCCATTTGATATTGAATGCATTATATGCTTATCTATGCATTAGCCTCTAATGCTGTTATCTTTGCGCTCAGTAACCCTATTGGCTAATTACAGCAAGATAATTTCAAGTTTTTCGACCAATCGATCCATGAACTGGTCTTCAAAGTATTTAATAATGCATCTAATTCATCATGATCTCAAGAAAAAAAAATTGCATTGCTCAACGCTCAAGAAACTTAGGCTATGTCGAATATTTATGGCAGACCATCTCAGATATGAACACGAGTCAATCACAACTTTCCTGCTCAAACTCGCAAGCTTCGGTCAAATTTAAATTAGGCTAACTCGCTCCGAATCGCGTTATTGACAACAGCGAGTGTAGGACAACCCTTAGCGAGACACGCATCGTTTGTACGGCAGCGAACACCGCTCGTCGCATGCCATTCAATGTGAATGCACGCTTGTAGAGCCTAGCTGATGACATCTCGTGCTGCGCTGCCTACTGTTGCACGGTCACGCAATGTCTGACGCAAGTCTAAGCAGCGACCACTTGGACACTGGACAGAGATCGAAGAGTCGCTGAAAGGTGCACGCATACCGTGACGTCACGCAGGCCTACTGGGGGGATAACATGATCTCAGAAAATATTAAGCGCGTTTGGGGGATATAATCTCAGAACAAAATTGGCGTTAGTGTCGCTAAAAATTCAAGCATACCTGAACCACAGATGATTTGATACGAGATAAATTCGTCAGAGATATCGAATGGGTCAATGCTTAATCACTATAATCGATCTATCAAAAATTTTAAAACTAATCTACACAAATTCGCCTATGCCTATTACGAATCGAAGCTGCAAATAATTTTTTTTTTTTACGAAAAACAATGGCAACTGAAATCGTGTTGAAACAACGTAGGCCCTCAATCGGGAGTGAGTCCAATGTCAATCATCACGAATCAGAATGTTATTAGCATCATTCGATAAAATGAATTTAAAAATAAACCAGCGTCATATTTTGACTGCTGGTGGTTGCACGGGAACCCACTAATGAAACTCTTTCCACCGACTAAACATCTAGCTGGAAGCAGTAGTCCGTGCAATCCGATCCTGCTGTCGAGAACGCGCGTACCCTGGCGCGCACGGAGGTCAGTTATCAGCACAAGCTGTTCACTGAACGGGTGACAAAGGAGACGTGTCAGCGTGCGGGTAATAGCAGGGAGACCGGGTTACAGCGGACTGGTCGAAAAACAGAACGACACGAGTAGGTCATCACCAGTAGGTTATTATATGGACTTGACGACGTTATGTAGTAGTATAGTGACTGGCCGACAATTTAATTTTTGTGACGCGAGATCCTTCACGAAACATTGTATGCCGCTTAACAACTATCTTCATAACTGAATTGAGTCAGTCGATCAAACTTTGTGCTGTATACATGTAGTTGCTTCTTGATGGCTATTGAAATATCCAGAACGTAGCAAAATTCATCAGTTTTTATCAAATTAGTGACTAGAATTTAGCATTAAACCTTAACGAAACAAAGTTCAAAAGTTAGTAATAATTATAAGTAGGTCTATAGCATGAACCAAATATTTATGTAAAACTTGTCTATAGATGTCTATATTGTTACTGAATTTTTATTTTAAGGTGCAGTATAGACAGAACTAGTCCATCGAAATGGCTCATTTAGATTCACATTTTAAGGCCTATATCATATGCCTACAATGTACAATTTATTGAACAATTACGACTTGAACGCTATAACACATTACATATGTCATAAGCAAACTGCAAGCCTATTGCGCCAGTCAACTGGTACAACCTTTCGTCTTCGCAGGTCTCCTAGTTTTTAGTTCGCGCCTTGGATCAAAGCCGAACGGATTCGGTTGCAATGTAATGACACGGGTCAAGCGCCCCAGCCCCCCTCAGTTCCTGGCCAGTCCTCGGTCAGCAGCTAAAAGCGCGCCCAGCACGCGTTGACGTCGATAATTACCAGTATAGGCGGAAAGAAGTAAGATTTGTAGGCACGCGCCGTCCTGCTGAACCACTGACTTGCTTGTCGCACAAATTACAGGTCGGCGCAAATCTAAAAGTGATTAACACGGCCGACAGACGTGTGGCTAAGTTTCACGCGCGACGCGTCTGCTGTTGCGAGGGGTGGTTCGTCAAGAAATGTAAAAATAATCAAAGATTTGCGGACCGCCGCACCGCCCCTTTTCAATTTCCCACCAGCGAATTGGTATAATGCGCGCTGTTAGGCTTGTAATTAATTAAATTGACGACGTAGGGCGTTTCTTGGATAGCAATGAATCAATAGATGAATCAGTTTCAGATGATTAAACAATGGTAACAAATTGTAGAATTGAATTTTTTGTTGGAAAAATATACTTTAAAAGGAACTTACTCGCAAATATCTGTTATATAGATCCCTAACTGGGATGCTATGGCTGTAGGCACGCAGTAAAATCAGCTTTAAATATTTTTTTTTTGGTATCTTTCTATTTTAAAAGAAGAGGATTTAGTCAAAAACGAGAGAAAAAATAACACGCGTGAAAACATTAATTTAGTGAAATGTAAGGTTCTGGTGTACGCTTGGTGTAAATACACGGAGGCGGCCCGATCTAATACAACGAATTACGTTGCCTATCGGCGAATTAAGCGACCCTTCACTCCATAAGCCTATAGACCTAGTGTTAGCAATTCTCACGCGCGCTCTAATATTAGTCACCAGGCCGATTTAAATAAATTCCCCACCTAATTAAACGAATGGGTCTATATGCTTCAATATCATAAAACCTCTAAAGTTCTATTTCATGGCCGCCTGTGGTCTAAAGTCGCAAACATCAGAAACTATGATGCACTAAACGCATCAGCGCATTGAATCATTTAGCTTGTTGATCAAATTGAGAGCATTTGAACGAAATCTGAGCACATAATACCAGTCAATGTTCTCACGCTTCATCAATGCCTGTGCATACACATTTATGTTAACAGACGTCAAATGTTAATGCAGTCGCTTTCACTCGCGCCGCGCCAGATATCCATACACCTGCGAGCGATTAACGCAAACCCCGAGGTGTCAGCAAGCGCATCGCTCTTCACTCTAATGCAGCGGACAAATTGACGAAACAGTCTTTACATTCGCTGCCATTTCTTTCCTTTCGTCCGCACTCCCCTAATGGTCCCGCTTGAGCAAACATTACGCAGCGTGGGATCGAGTAAAAAATCAACGGACGCAGTTCATTAGTTGACAAGATGCCGCCGTGGACTGGTTCATTTGTTACATTGACCGCGTCAGTCACGGCTCGGACGCGCCGGGGCGAAGTAAATTCAAACAATGCGAGGACGTTTTCCTCTTGCAAAGAAGTAACGCGCTGCGATATATTTATTTCATTATTCGCCACGTAGTTAGGAGACACGAAGTGAAACAATCAACCAAGCAGAAAATCACAAAAAGCAGAAGATATACAGCCAAGCTAGAAAAGTAGAGGAATACTATATACCGGTACTCATATATGCTGTTGAGGTCTATTTGTTTGTTCTGTTAATTAAATCTGTTGAATGCGACATCTCGAGAGTGCAGACGCTAAGAAACCATCAAAGAAATTGCAGCCTCTTTTTCTATGTGAATATGAGATGCCAAATATCAACAAGCAATACGTTATTGATGTCACCCACCTCTCTCTCTCTCTAACGAAAAAAGTTGACAGGATCTAAACGATTTATATAAGACACTCGTTTGTTAATCCATTCAAACAACACCAAGCCACCCCATGGCTTCGCTGCCCAGTCGACGCGGTCATTCGAAAAGCGATCACAACATTCAATCACCGCAAGGTGGCGTAATGCTTTTGCCGTTCACGCGGTGCGTTGCGCGTCATTGTGCTGCGACGTGCCGCAGCGCTCTAATGATGCCGCTGCGATGCATAACGCGACTAATGTTCCACTAATAAAATTCGCGCGGCGGATCACAGTGCCGAACACATGCTGAGCATTTGGTGCCGCGCCGCAGGAGCCTTGAAAATAGGAGAGCTATAAAGTCGCTAAAGACCGACTACGATGTATTTTTCGCGCGCTCGAGGCAGTGGAGATGCCAGAGGAAATTATTGGCGTGGGGAGGGGGGAGGGAGGACAGAGAGGGAACAAAATTAGCGAGGGCGAGGGGCGGAAAGACTTCATTTTATGCATACAAAATATGTATAGTCATAAAAATGACAAAGATATTTGAATATGGCATTTCATTGAGATTTTCAATGGCGAATCAAAAGTTGCTAAGCGGATTGCAATAACTTAGAAAGATAAGCTTAAAATATAGAATACCTAACAAATATATTTTTTGCTAAAAAACAATTAGTCAGACAACAACTTTAAATCAGCACGAGTGAGAGAAAATTAAATCAATCGAATTTCATATCGACAAACGGGCCTAGACGAGCACTGAACTTGCCAATGTGGCAAGTGTTGAAGACTACGACGCTGTGCATGAGTTCACAGAGCGCCAAATTTGTTGACTTTTCAAATCCTCGATAATTGCCAATAATGGTATAATTATAGAATGATTAATGATCTCGCTGACTTTGTATGTACAGTTACTACATTGATCATGTACAATGTCATGCAGTTTTCAGCAGCTCTGCGCAGCTACTGTTTACCCCAGGTATGCAGGTATGCAGGTATGCAGGTATAGCTTGTTTCAACTGCAGCAAGCAGCATCCAGAACGTAGCGGGCCATTGTTTCAGAAAATAATTAAATGAATGGATCGCACAAATATTGCCATCAAAAGACAACGGATGAAACAATCACGCAGCCATCAAGTTCGTGGTTTCAGCCTTGACCATAATATTTATAGGCTCCTCAAAATGCTTTTTAGGTTTCTACCGTTCCTCTTTGAACTGTTCGCGAAAAAGAAGTCTCGTCGAAAGCGACGCCTTTCTTTGTAGCCATCTGGCGAATACCGTTGAGTCTCTCATAGAGTTGAACGCGATCGCCGGTGACGCCCTCACGCGGCTGGGGGTGCAATTAGGCGTCGTTACGGGTAGGGGGCACCCAGCCGCTCAACCACTAATGGTCGCCAACCCCTGGTTCAGGGGTGGAGCAAGCTAAGGGGCAGGGACGCGGACCTGCCCTCCCCCCAATTTTGACTGCAGTGGGGCCCTCCCCCCAGTTGTGACTGCAGTGGGGCTGGGTCCTATCTTTGCTCTCTCTAATATGAGACTAACGATTTGAGGGAATTTGAGAATCATTTTAGAGCCTTTTTAGGAATCACTTGGAGCCTTGAATCAGTGCCTCTGTTAGGGAGGCATTCGGGGGCATTTATGCTTAAAATATTACTACAAATGCCCGCCCCAAAGGCACTGAATTCCCCCCTCGCTCTCGAGCTCTGCACGAAAAGTAAAAAATGAATTTTAAGGGAAAAAAATGTGAATTTCTGAAAAAGATCTCCCCCCGCTCTCCCCCAATTTCTAAAATCTGTTCCACCCCTGCCTTCGTCGCTTCATAATATAGGCCTACTTATCGCCAGGGCAAGTCCTTTCCGTCCATGATCAGCGAAGTTCCTAATCACACAAATGAGAGGCCGTGATCTCTCGTTTCCATTCAGACCTTTACCGCGTTAAGAAATTTCTTTACGGTTTTCTCTGTTCATGATCGCGAAAAGCTTTTTCGCGCACGCTCTACAATTACCCGAAACGATTACAGACCGATAAATTTGTACAGAATTGAAGTTATTCTTATCAATATTATTTTGTAGATGTCGGTCTCTTTGAACCATAATGCGCAACATAACTTGTCTAATTTCAATAATTAGACAGACGTTTTTATTAAAAATTTGACAATTTATTACTGATTGTGCATGTACTGACGTAAGATACATACTGTAATTATAAATACATGTATTTAGAACATTAAACCACAGTCATTACTATTTGGCACATTAAATCAGTTATTACCATTTAGAAGGCTACATTAAATCCAACTCTCGCAATAGCCTGTACCTTAGAGGTGGTTTTGTACGAACATTGAACAGTCCCACGTCAATATTAGCTGAATCAGCGCGATTATTGTTGCACTGAGAAATGCAGTCTAGTCCGACATCACCTTCCGACGTCAGTTTCTTGCATTATCATTGACCTACAATACTATGGTAGGTCGATGATAATACGGTCATTTTCGTCATTTAGCTTAGAATACTTTTGCACCTGCCTTCTTTTACCTCAGTATTGATTCAACGTAAAGTTAAGTTCACGTTGTAACATGACATTAACTTTGCCGCTGATGCAAGCTCTTTTCATATCTATCTTTAAATTTAATTAAGTATTCCATATTTTTATCACTTCTCGTACTCTGAGGTAAGCATTTTGATTCGTTACTATTTGATTACAAACATTGAAATGAAAATATTGCCGTATTCCTGACGAGCATTAAATAGTCTGCATTGACTAACGCTGCGTTCATTCGTACGAGCTTTTAGCAAATGATTTTTGCATTGCAGTGCACCGACGGCAACAATCACTTCTATTATTATTGCGCGAAAAACTCAGGTTGCCTGCGAGGGTATTGCGGCACTATGCTCTCCATAAACGATCGATGGTTTCAAAAGCAAACCTGCGCGCACCGGTGTACGGGATAAATTCTTTTAGCAGCGGTCTTGTCAATAATCTAATTGATACATTTCGCGACGTGTAACCTGCTATAATGAATGCGCACCTGTGGAAACCTATTTATCATTGTAACAAAACACAACCGATCGAAGAGATTGCTGCGAGACAATAACGTGTCGCTGCCTGGGGGACACTCGACAGATACTTTTATTGAAAAACGTGACACAATAGCAATCTTTGCTATTAAGTCCCTCTTCTCCTTTAATAAGTCCCTCTTCTCCTTTAAATCCAGGCTTAAAACTCATTTTTTCAAATCCGTTTTCTGCATGTAGTCTGCTGCAC
>JAQIWG010006468.1:0-13280 GCA_034695025.1 Chamaedrilus cognettii | reverse complement strand
CTCGCTGCAGAAGCAGTCATTGCAGCGTGACGTCAGCTCGCTGCAGAAACAGTCATTGCAGCGTGACGTCAGCTCGCCGTTTGCATTTTTATTAGAAACTTTCATGTATTTCAGAAAATCACGGTTTTATGCAGCATTGGTTTAGACCCGAAGTGATCAGTCATTAATCAGCCCAGGTGCGCGGTTTGATGAAGGCGCAGCCAGCAGCAGCAGCAGCAGCAGCAGGATGTTTCGCAGCAGCAGGATGTTTCGCAGCATGCACAGATTGCACACCTGCAAAGGTCCCTACATTGTAATGTCATGACAGGGAATGCATCCCTCCCCTCACCAGCATGTCAAGTGTTTGTAATTGTCCCCCCACCAGCATGTCAAGTGTTTGTAATGTTAAAAGTAGGAAAGGGAACGTAAAATAAGCAAAATTGATGCAATTATGGGAATCACCCCCCCCCCCGCCCCCCAACCAGCATGCGGAGTTTTGTCACGTAAAGTTTGGTTAAGTAGTCAGTTGTGTGAGGGAAAGTTATCCCCCCCCCCTCCCAACAATTTCAGGAACCGCCCCTCGCACACCTGCACACTCAATCAGCGCTATCTCAGCAAGGCAACGTCGAATGAACTATCGAGCACGTCACGCGGACAGGACGTAGTGAGGCAGTTAGCGGACAATCGCTTCTTTCTAACGAGAACGTTCATTGTTGGAGCGTGACGTGATTTACTGTGTGCTATATAGAGTCAGTCATTCTTAGCGTTTTGATACACTACCGGTACAGCATTAGGCGACAGTGACAGGAGCTCAGAGAATGATGCTCGACGTGTTCTTCGCGAATTAAAAGATTACAAAAGTTTTGTATCGTTTTCAAAATCGTGTCGTCATTGCGATAAAAGAGTGCATTAACTACTCGTCTTAGCTTTTCCTGGCATCCAGCCTTGCACCAAGAGTTCAGTTTAGCCCTTACAAAAAAGGAGTAGCGTTACGCCTGCTGCTTATAAAACAGGAGTAGTGCTACTCCTATGCCTTTCAAAAAAGGAGTAGGCCTATTCATAAGCGGGGCGGAGGCGTATCGACATTCATTGGCCTTTTCTTAACTAGGCCTATCTCTATTATCAACTCTTCTAAATTACCAGAAACATGTAATTAGCCTATAGCCCGCAATATAAACTTAGAGCTGTAACTACTTACGCCACACGATTCCAAAAAAACGAGTAGCCCTACTCTTCCATCGTCCATTTTAAGAGCAACGCGACTACTACCCATTCTTTAATCCGAGTAGAGTTTCAAAACGTCGTTTTTGGAGTACTACTCCTACTAAACTTATTGCCTGCACCTCAACACAATGACTGAGCAATACAACGTGATAATTCACATGATTCGATCCAGCTTCGCAGCAAAATTACTTCCAGCAAGCACACCGCAAATGAACAACAAATAAATTATTAATATTATTCAATGGTACGCAATGTCTTAGATAGCGCACACGTATCCATCGCTCAACAGTAGGTCAATTGTATGCCGTGAGTCAAAAAAACATGGCAGCAAAGTGCAAGCGCTTGACTATAACTAAGTCAAATGTTAACCGATTCTAGAATTTTTTTTGATTGCTCCAAGGCCAACAAAATTTTCAACAAAATACTTATTTTGTTGTCCGAACACACTAATCATATAGTCGCAGTACACCGAGAAAAATGAAAAATGACAGTAGCCCAATTTATAGCATAAAAGACTAAATTAGCAGTTTTTTTAGGCATTTCACTGAAATTTTGTGTTGAGAAGTCTTATTAGATGTTCAGGATGTTGCCTGTAACTCACACACCAGTACAAAATCCGTCAATGGCATTGTTGAAGAAAAACAGATTGCAGTTGACGCTCTGTTACATGTTCTTCTGTCTCAGCAACTGTTACCGGTCATGCTGTCCCCGATCATTTCATCTTAATACCTCATTGATTTGCTGCATTATAGTGAAGAAAAATGATGAAAAAGGCTTCAAAATATCGCCATCTTGCTAATGCATTTTAACTAAAATATCCGACTACGGGTTAAACCTTGTACACTTCAAACACCTTTTTCACAAACCTTGTATTCCTTAACTATATAAGCAAAGTGCTAGAAATGCATGCTAGAGATGACCCATCGACGCTTGAGTGTGACTCTCTTCCTTCAGTAACCGGCGGTCCTGAGCCACCTCCATTGCGAAGGTGGGATTGGGCTAGCCAGGCTGCGTCAATAGTGCAGCCAAAGGTGCCCTCGGGTATGACGTGGGGGTGCAGAGCAGCAGGTGGTCACTGAAGCGGCGCTTTTGCTACTTTTGCTATTTTTATGCTTGTCAACATCAGTGTCGCAAAGTTGCAAAGTATGAAAGTCGCAAGGTCGCAAAGTATTAAAGTCGCAAAGTAGCAAAATGCATTTTAACTAAAATATCCGACTAGGGATTAATGAATCATGTCCTTTATCATTACATGAAATAAAGGGTTTTGATTTTTAACTTTCTCTGAGAACTGCCACAAAATGATAAGAGTGTTTTAAAAACACGATACACATTTTATTGCAAATTCTATTGGCTTTTTAGTAGTGAAAAATTTGTGAAAATCGGTTAAAATTTGACCGAGTTACCATGCTTTTTTTGACTCACGGTGTCAGGGATTTATCCAACACTCCCCCAGTTTTTGAGCTACACTCCCCCCCCAAATTTACTTTGGAGGGGTACACTGTAGCGGAACTAGAACACCCCGTGTTGGACGAGGAATGATGAATGATTTGGCATGAAAAATTGCAATCAATTTCGAGGGCATTTTCTGAAGGAAATGTAGTTGTGAGCTTTTTAGAGCATTCATTTTTCAACGAAAAGTTCTCGCCAGCACCCCCCTCCCCTCCCCCTCCCCGCTCGTGAGTTCTAGACTGGAGTGATAATGAGGACAACATAGTCAGTATTCTAAACACTTTTAACAAAAGATAAAAGGGGTGGCCTTACTACACCTACCGGCCTACTCCCCCTGAAATTTCTAACACTCCCCCAATTTCCAAAATCCTGATAGATCCCTGCACGGTGTATACTCTCGAGGTAACAGTTTAAATTTAATACCTTTTCAACTTTTGGCAAGAAGTTTTTGATAGCTGATAGTTTCCACATTTTTATGCTAGGTTGGTAATTTGACCGTTGCAAAGGGTGATGTCGCTGTCCTTTGAACCAATAGCCTTGAAATATTCAACCATACCCTTGAATTAGAATCATAAGAAATGCAAATGTTTAGCAAGCGCAGTTTTCACATTTCCACACGCTGAAAAAACCCGATTCAGCAGCGATCAAATTAAATGAAAAGTCAACTAATTTGTACTGTTCCGTGCTACAATGTGAGGAGGACCAAGACACACCACAACACTGACGTCAATGACAAAATATCCGATCATGCAATTTACACAATACTTGTAGCAATGCCAATACAAACAAAAGCACTTTGCGTAATAAGAATAACGAAAATGATATTGATTTGGCCAAGTCTTGGTCCATAGAAATACCTACAAAAGTCACTTCAGACATGAATATACAACTAAGACTGACACACAGTGTGATATAGAATATAAACACATAAATACACTGTACATGCATATATTTCGAATCAGTGAACTACTAACAGAGTCAGACGTTCAAGAAGTATTCACGATTTCGCAGGCCAGTCCTGCATCATATTATTAAATGAGCTCAGCTCTGCTCTATGTGCTAATATACTTACATCACGTACAATAATAATACATTAGAATTTTACAACAGATATAGAAAAAGAAGTATGTAGTAAGGCAATTTTCACAGAACTCAGCAAACTGCATTCCATAATTACTTACACGCTGCATATTCTCATGGCAATAAATTATTTAAACGATTCAACTATGAAGTAATTCATAAATAGATGCACGAAGTTCGTAACACATGAATCAGTCTAAATAGAAGAGAGCGATTTAAAAAATATTAAAGCAGCTCTTGAGAATTTCTGTACATAAACTCGTTGTATTTAAATCAGAAATTCAAAAAGAAGTAAATCATCCCCGTATATCAATCAGATGATCGCATGTTACTCTGGAGACTGCTTCACAATGATCGGCTTTAAGGGCGAGGATATTATTGAAAGAACCTCTTGCAGCAAAGTAACTCTGTGTGGAAGGAAGGATCAAAGTCACTTAGGTAAGGTATAAACATTGCATGAAGAACAAACACTAAAAAACCAAACGCTCATTCGACTTTTTTAAACTTTACACCGGTTAGTTAATAACCTTCATTTTCCAAATTGAAGTGAAAACTGAATACAATGAAAGCTAAACCCAATACCGCATTTAAATAGAAGTTGGACTTCCTGCCATTAACAGTACTAAATGCACAGCCCTAGTCCTGAATATATACGAAAAAATGGTACTTCATTTATAACTTTTACTTATGCATTTACCCATATTTTAGAAACACGGATAACTTTTAATTGCAATTTTACTTTTGAATAGCAACCGCAACCTTAGTATATAACTATTGAAAATATATTCACAGCAAAGCTTATAGTGACGTGGCCTTTCGCCGTGACTATTAGCACTAACACAGCATTGACTGCAAATGAACACAAACAACACAATACACTCAAGCTACCAATGTTCAGACAGATAAACAGTGCTAACCACACATTACAAAAAACAGCTTCAGGCACAGCGTGTGTCATCGCTTTAGTATCGGTATGATACAATATTTATGCGCATTTAACGATTAAAGACCTGCCATGTGGCTGAACACTGAAGAAGAAGATAGATTAAAGTTCAATATTTTAACATCATATTAAATGAAACCTGATTAGGAACAACTAACAACGAACAAGTTTCTTGTATTTTGTTTTTTGTGTGCAGCACAAAGACTACGTGGCTCAAAAGTAAGCGACACAATGAATTTCTTCAATAACTACGGAACGCAATAAGCGTTCTCAGTTAAATTTTTACCACATTAACTTGGATCATTGATTCGTATCTGTCAATTTTCGTTGAATTTCATCTAGTGGTTTAAAAGATGTGAGTAGTCAAAGTTGACCGACAAAAAACAAGTCAAAAAAAGCTGGGAAACTGCTTAATTGTCGTTCGCACCTCTCGTGCAAGCCAATAATTGTTCACGCTGCTGCTCATCTTCGTGATAACAGCAGAATATTCAAATTTGTCCAACTTTTTGGTTATTCTATGCTTCAGGCGTTCAACGTCTATTTTTTCCGATGCGTTTTCGTAACAAGCACCATGCTGCTAAATTTTTATAATTGACAGCGCGCCACTTTGACGCCCAGCGCTTTGTGTCATTCTTCCTTTATACCACGTTCTTCTATCATTTCACGTGCATGTTGGAATCAAATCTTGTTGAAGTATGAAGTGTACATTCCTAGATTGCTAACAATGATTGATTGGAATATAGAAGAGTTCGTTACCACAAAATTGTTGATGTAAATAGTTATTTTAAGCCGTTTCCCAGCTTGGTTGATGTGTTTTTAGGTAGGTCAACTTCGATTGCTCAAATCTTTTAAACCGCTCGATGAAATTCATCAACAAAATTTACAGAAATATGACGCAATGATCCAAGTTAATGTCGTAAAAATTTAATAGAGAACGCTTATTGCATTCCGTAGTTATTGAAGAAATTTATTGGGGCCTTTACTTCTGAGCCACAGTGTATAATATACAGTCTGGTTCTGTGCAAGGGATCCCCCACAGAACCGCTCCCCCTTCTTTAGCCGCCTTTTTGCCGATACGCTGATTGTTGTGAGCATAAGCGAGTGGCTAGAAGTGATGTGCATCACCATGCCCCTGCAAGTCAGGGAACAAAGAATAAACTTGCAGCCCAGAGCTCCCCGGGCGAGTTAAAAAGGCGACTAAAGAAGGGGAGCAGTTCTGCGCCGGCTTTCTTGCGCAGAACCCGGAGAACTGCAATAGTCCTTGTTACTACACACGGTCCTTAAACTCCCAAACACCCCCTCATGCGCGTCACATTCAAGCCAACACTAGACTCATTTCTTAGAACGTCATGGGACAGACACATGTCAGGGACTGAACAGCACCCGCTAGAGAACTCACCGATGTCTCGTCGATGTCGGACGATGCATTATTGACGACACCGTACACCTGCCAGCAGCAATTAAATTCTCCACACGTCTGGATTTTGATGCCTGAGACGTGAATCGCACAAAGTCACGTAATAAACGTCGCGAGTGCGTCAAAACAATAAAAATGATCAACAGTTGCAACAATGCAATTGATGGGACACTAATACGGATGAAAGCGGTCTTATTGAATCGGTGCAACACCATCAATATTCTATACTGTTAACAGTCCACAGTTTGATGTCGTTGCAGTTATAGCGGCCAATAATAATGCATAGATAATAATTTAATCACTCGACAATAATACGATCATAGCCTACTAAATACGATATAAATATTGGGGTATATATGTAACTCGAAACATTTGAAATTTTAAGGAGTTGGTCCTGAGTCACATGAGATCAGTATTTGTAGCATTAATGTCAGTCTAAATTTTAATTAGAAGTAATTATAATAATAAATAATAATCATCGCTTCTTGCGTCCGTTCTTACGCGATACAGGCAAGCCTGCAACGCCGTGTCCATGTTAACGCTGGGTTTTTATGGCCGGATGCCCTTCCTGTCGCCAACCAGAAAAATAAATTACTCTGGACGATGATTATCAGATAGCCACACTTGTGTGCTTAACAGCCTTGCTGAAGGGCCTGTAACGCCATGGTTTCATAGTTGCCGGCGCTGGGACTCAAACCCAGGTCCTCTGTTCTCAAAGTCCAATGCCTTAACCACTACACCACAGCAACTCGCTCTTCTTAAATAAAATACAATAAAATATTTAAATTAAATAAAAAAAATCATTAGGAATTTAGGCCAAAATTGAACTCTTTTCATTATCTGCTGTATACCTGCTGTCAGAGACAATAAAAGGAAAAAGAATTAGCCAAGAAATTTTTCTCCACTGAAAGTGCTCATTCATACTTTTATTATTGGATAAAATGTGATACGTGCCAAAAACCGGTCCAGCCTGGCCCGACTGGGTGCTAATTACCGATCCGGCCTCCTACCAGGTCGGGACACTACAAACTAAAGGTAGAGTGAGTCTAGTTAAAAGGTTGCGCCAAGGCCTGACCTGGCCCATATAATGCGATGCCATTGAGTCCAAGGTATTACATACGTAACATTAAATCAAAATACATGCGAGCCTGCTGACCTAAATTAGTGCGTCATCATTACGGTAGGAGGCCGGGCCAGTAATTGGCACCTGGGGCCGTAGTCATCATATTCGCGACTGCCTAGCTAGAGCGAGGTTTGAGGTCACGCCATCCAAAAACGCATGTACGGCATTGGCCATTTAGCTGGAGCCACCTCAAAACTCGCTCGAGCTAGGCAGTCGCGGCTATGGTGACTACAGCCCCTGAACCGGCCGATTTTTAGCATGTACCATAAATTGTTAATAATTTTGACTAGGATATATAGTAGCATATCAGACTAGGCAAAGATAAAGTATGAAATCGTAGTACTGAAAAAGTTGCTTTTATGAGCTGGACTGCATCATAGAAAGTTTTACTAGCCCTCTAAACTTTTAACCAAACAATACTTTAGTATCATTTATCAAGTTAACATCACTACAATTATCTATCTAAAAACACTGAATACTTTTCAAGTCACCGATTACTCAGAATAAAAAATCTATCAATATGTACAATATAGCGGTGTCAAAAATAATTATACTAAATATCAGTCAACTTAATTCATGAACATTGACATTCGAACTAACAAAACCAGCACCTTCGATTTTGGCATTCGATTAACTTAATAACTAATTGATGAATAAATTGATGTCACAAACAAGTACACATGTCACACACTCAATAATTCACATGTTCAGCGAGTAAACTAGCTATGTTGCGTGTTTAGTGGACATTTCTGGACAAGCAATCTTGCGCGTTTAGTGGACAAGCAATTTTTCTTGTTTAGTGGGCAGGCGTGTTTAGTTTGCGTGTTTAGTGGACAGGCAATGTTGCGTGTCTAATGAACAGGAAATGTTGCATGTCTAGTGAACAGGAATGTTGCGTGTCCAGTGAACAGTAAATGTTGCATGTCTAGTGAACAGGAAATGTTGCATGTTTAGTCAACTAGTAAACAGTCGGGCATCGTTGCATGTTTAGTCAACTAGTGAACAGTTGGGCAATGTTGATGTTTAGTCAACTAGTGAACAGTCAGGCAATGTTGCATGTCTAGTCAACTAGTAAACAGTCGGGCAACGTTGCATGTTTAGTCAACTAGTGAACAGTCAGGCAATGTTGCAAGTCTAGTGAACAGACAAACAACCAGGGCGCAGAGTAGTGAACCGGTGGCTCAGACACACACAGAAACAATAAGGCAGCTCAAGCAGCAAGGCTAGACGTCCATGTCCTCAGGGGACCCCGGAAACCCTGGAGCCTTAAGGCCAGACGTCCATGTCCCCAGGGGACCCCGGAGCCTCAAGGCTAGACGTCCATATCCTCAGGGGACCCCGGAGACACTGGAGCCCAACAGCTAAACATCCATGTTCTCAGGGGACCACGGAGATCTCGGAGCCTCAAGGCTAGACGTCCATGTCCTCAGGAGACCCAGGAGACCCCGGAGCCTTGGTATACGCGCCGCGTGAGTCTGGCACAAAGCGCAACTCCACCGGTTTGCTCTTCGGTATCTCTCTGATTATGACTGATTCGTCGACCATACTCCGATCGCCGTGGGAACCACTTCCCCCCGCGGTCACGTGCGCGCCGAGCACCGGGGGTCTGGTGAGGCTGGACAGCAAGGAAGGGGTCGAGCCCCCCCCCATCCTGCGGTCCTCACCCACACGAGGACCGCCCCTGCTCAGTCCTCGGTACGGCACGCCCACGTCACGGCGCTCTAGTGATGACTGCTTGTCGCCCGACCCCCCCGCGCGCAGGGGTGCCTTGCCCGGAAGGGCGCCGGTCGATGGGGGCGTTACTGT
This sequence comes from Chamaedrilus cognettii, assembly GCA_034695025.1. Lineage (NCBI taxonomy): Eukaryota > Metazoa > Annelida > Clitellata > Enchytraeida > Enchytraeidae > Chamaedrilus > Chamaedrilus cognettii. The sequence goes on along the minus strand of JAQIWG010006468.1, from coordinate 4,259 downwards.
CCGTGCCAGTCGCTCGGGGGGTGTGGCCAGGGGTCGACCAAGTGCAGGGGGACCCATGACGGCAGTCGGGCCGGTCGACGCATGTTTTGGCAAAGTCTCGCGACTCTGCCAGATGACTGCCGCTGGCTGTGGGGGCTGGCTGGACGACTGGCTGGACGCATGAGTGGACGCTTGGCTGGACGGGGGGGTCACTTTGGACCTGTCCAGTGCCCGGGGCTGCGGCGAGGGAACTGTTCGCTCGACCGACGGCCTCGATGGCACCACCGGCTGGAACCCACGGCCCTGGGGCTGCCAGGCTGAGGGCTGATCATGGCCTCCTCGGGGCTGGTCAGGGCCTGCCTTTGGCTGATCAGGGCCTGCTCGGGGCTGGGCAGTGGGCCCAATGCGCTGGATGGGGCTGAAGATGCTGAGGGGAGGTGGTGCGGTGCTCGGTGGTGCAGCAAAGAACTGCTTGCGTGACATCTCCGTCGAGCTTGGCACAGCCCGGCTCTGTAGCTCAGGCTCAGTGCGGCTCTGTCGTTCCGGCTCAGCGCCCCTGACCGGCGCGCCGTCGGTCTGTCGGTAGAAGCTGTCGCGCGGCAGGCAGCGGTCGGCCTCGGTCTCACTGCTGGGCAGGTCCTCGGAGTGCGTGGGGGAGAGATCATGGGGCGAGGTGGAGAGGGGGGGTGGGGGGCGCGAGGTCTGACGCAGCACGGGCAGGAACTGAGCGTCTAGCGCGCGCTGAAGGTCTGACAGCAGGGCACGCTTGCTTGCCCCATCACTGCCCCCTGCCACACTGCCACCTCCTCCCACACTGCCACCCCCTCCGACACTGCCACCCCCCGCCGCACGACTCGAATCCGTACCCCCTCGACTCGACCCCGAGTCGGCGTCTGTCTGAGTCTGCCGGTCGCTGCTAGAGTCCCCACCTCCCCTATCGCCCCTCCCGTCATCTCCGCCCCCGTCGCCTCCCCCGGTGGTGTCAGGCCGCGAGACAGCCTCAGAGAAGGTCCCCTCTTCCTCCTCCCCCTCCTCAGAGGAGCAGGAGCAAGAGCTGTCCCCCTCAGAGTCGAGAGCAGCCATCACCTGTTCCATGAGGCTCGGCTCTCCCCCGCAAACGTTGTCGAGCTCATCAGCGCCCGAGGGAGGAACGGCCTCAGGGTCAACCTCCTCGCCAGACGTCCGCTCTCGCTCCACCCTCACGACAGTCTGGCCTGTCGCGCCCCTCCCACTCTTGCCCCTCGCGCCCCCCCCGGTGTCCCTAGCGCCGCCGCTGTCGCGCAGACGCTGGCGCTCAGAGGGTTTGGCACGACGCCGGTCGTCAGAGCCGCGCGGGTACTTCTTGAGGATGCCGCGCTCAGGGGTGGGCGCGAGGGGCACGGGGGCAGGGGGGGCCTTCACCTCCGCACTGCTCCGGTCGCCCCCCCGACTATGCTCGCTCTCGGTCTCGCTGGCGGCGGCAGGGCCGCGCAGCGCCTTCTTGAGCTTGTCCGCCCTGCACGCACACGAAACCATGGGGCGCACGGCTAGACACACACAAAACTATCTGTAGCGCTTACTGCTACACACACATAACTATGGTGCATACTGCTAGACGCATGGAACTAAGGTGGACATGGATGGCTACATTCGCACAAAACTATGGTGCACACTGCTAAACACACACAGAACTATTACACGCACGGCTTGACACCAGTGATATTTTACTTCTCAAAATAGTTTCAGTTTCAGTTTCATTTCAGTTCAAGCTCCATAGTTTCAGTGTCAGTTACAGTTTCAGTTCTCAAATAGTTTCATTTTCAGTTTTAAAAATAGTTTCAGTTTCAGTTTCCAAATAGTTTCAGTTTCAGTTCTTAAAATGGTTTAAGTTTCAGTTCTCAAATAATTTCAGTTTCAGTTTTTGAAATAGTTACAGTTTCAAGTTTCAAATAGTTTCAGTTTTAATTCTCAAATAATTTAAAAATCCATTCGTTGCCAACATTTAGTAGAATCCATTTCGCATCAAACAACTTTACGACCCCATCATTGCTTCAGTGATTGAGATTTGAACTGCGCATTGTGTGTAGCCCTTATCGAGTTTCTCTTGAGTGCACTTTTATTGCCTTGCTCTTTCTCTTTTTCTGTAGCTTCATGAGAGGCATGAGTATGAAACTGTGGCAGATGACTGACTAGATCGCTTGAATTTTCTGGTTTTTTTTATAGAAATGGCACCGGAAGCGAAAATACACTTGAGAGTAATGAATTATTAGTTTGAACTTCCTTTTCTGCTTTTTTGAATTAAGTTTGTAGACTATCAACAACCATTCCAACTTGCGCAACATATAGCTTACGGTAGTGCAAAGTTAAGTCACGGTCACAAAAAATCTTGAAAGGCAATAAGTTGTACAATTTCAGTTCTAAAATTAGTTTCCGTTTCAGTTTCATTTCAGCTCCTGATTTGGCATTTCAGTTATCGTTCTTAAAATAGTTTCAGTTATTGTTAACTGAAAGGTATTAGTTTCAGTTTCAGTTACAGTTTCCGTTAACTGATATATCACTGCTTGACACACACGGGACTATGGCACTGCTAGACACACAGTGACACGAAACTATGGGGCTGCTAAACAAACACAGGACCATGGCATGCCCAGCTAGACAAACACTGAACATGCACATGACAAGACATGCATAGAACTATGGCGCGCAAGGCTAGACGCGCATAGCACCATGGCATCATTACACACAACACCATGAAGCCAATCTCTCTCAGACCTCAGCGACCTATATGCTCCTTAGCCTAGCCTACTCCTCAGCGCTCAGTGCCCCGTCCCTATTTATCTATGCATCGCTCGCTTCAAATCAAATCAAATCACTGGGCTTATAGTCCGTTTCGGCGCCAAAAGGCGCCATCGGGGATCTGTGTGTTCATGTAGCTAGTAACTGCTACATATACCTATCAGACTTCATCATATTATAGTAGTATCATATAACGCTTCACTTTCGACGCAAGTGTTTTTGTCATAGGCCTCGAGAACCCCGCACTGTTTGACAGGGAGGCGGCAGGAGGAGGAGGGGTCAAAGCTTATATAATTGGGGAGGAGATCCAAAAAAGTACTTTTGTACGAAGTTAGGAGTCAGATTTTGAAAACGTTTGCGTACGTACTAAATGGACAAGCCTCAAATAGTAGCTGGTTCCCTACTCACCGGTAGGATGGAGTGTTGCCGAATGAAATGATTCGATTGGCCGCCGGATCAAACCCCAAATCGCCTGACTTGCTATATGCAAATGAGCTGATGCTTCCGAACACATTCTTCTTTATGTTCTTTTGTGGTTTTTTGCTCAAAGGAATTCTGCGTCTGCACAGGACGAAAAACACAGAACTCAACACAACACAATACTGGGTGGATATTCTGTTTAAGAAAAATCGCTACAAATTTAAGTAAATAAAATGACAGAACTCATTTTGTAGGACTTTGTAGAAGATCTGCTAACAAACTAATTTTTTAATTGTCTAACATAAAATTAAGTCAAATTTTGTCTCACGTTTCGCATATACCCACCATTGCAAGTTAACCTTGAGTTGGTCAATCGGCGAGTTGAGAGTGACCGTTGTCAATCTTCTATGCTTAGCATGACGTCACACAAGCCGCCGAATGAGCCAACTCGAGGTTAACTCGCAATGGTGGGTACGGATATCAAACTGATTGCTTAAATATTGACAAGTTATATATCTTTGTTCCAATCATAGACACAACAACAAATCTTTATACCCAGCTCAGTCAGTGTATTTAGGAACTGTAAGCATAAAATTTCGATCCGCATCATAAGTGAACACTTTCACCTATACAGGCACCCACCCGTATAAAAAAGACGTACAAATACATAACCTGTGCAAGTGGGTACACTATAGAAGCATAGGCTACTCAGCGTTGTAAGAGAGCAGAGTTTAGATGTATATGTGTATCCATCTTATTCACATGTGAAGAAGAAGAATAAGAAAAGTAAGGCACTGCGAGAACTAAGCCTTAAAAAAAAACAGTTCATAAAAAATGCACAATTTCTATTTGATTGGATGCGGTGAAGATTTTATCCCGGTTACTGCATATTGACTATTGTGTCATAAACTTTTCACCACCCTACCGAATCCCTGTTTCCTTGGAAGCGTGTACTAAACTGCCTGTACTACCACTACCACCACTACCACTACCACCACTACTACCACTACCACTACTACCACTACCACCACTACCACTACCACTACTACCACTACCACCACTACCACTACCACCACTACCACTAC
>JAQIWG010006467.1:0-13281 GCA_034695025.1 Chamaedrilus cognettii | reverse complement strand
TGAATGATCTCATTGAATGATCTCATTGAATGATCTCATTGAATGATCTCATTGAATGATCTCATTGAATGATCTCATTGCCATAATTATACGACTGATTATCAAAACCTCTGACAACTATACTTTAAGGTTCTAATCATGGTTAGTATCCAATCGTGCGTTGTTGTTAAAGTCAAATGGAGAAGAATATAATGCTATATATTTGCTACATAAGTTTCATACACCAATGTTTCATACCAACAAGTTTGTGATGACATTGGAGACGTCTGTAGCATTCTAAACACGTGTAGAAGACATAAATATCATAGCGCAAGTCAATTCACCACCCAAATTTATCGCTCGAGATGAAATCATCTGTTATCTCCTCTGAGAACACGCTCGGCCCATGGCCACATGAATCATACATGCGCCCAGGCCTCTCACCCTTCTCAACGAATGCACTTTATCCTAAATCTCGCTCCTAAATACACGCTACAGCCTGGGCATAGCAGTCCGCCACCGTCAGCAGTCTGCAACCCAATACCAAAAGTTAAATGCTCTTCGATAACCCAAACGAGAGAAGTCAGTCGGCAGGAAATTCTCAATATATTATTTAGCAGGATTCAGGGTGGATTCTATAGACGCACCTTTACGCCGGGCTCAGCAAAGTTTTGGCTAAGGAACGGAATTTAACGGCAGCCCTTCACTGCCATTCGAAAAAACGTGCAGTATGCTTATAAATTTAAGAAAAAAAAAAAAATCTCCACAAGAAATAACCTTAATTTGAATGCAGTGCAACATAAATTATTTTGCTTGAAATCTATGACGTCACGATACTTCAATGACGTTGTATATTATTTTAAATGGACTAAACAAACAGCTACTTTGAATGACAGTTATCGGTTGCTGTTAAATTGTCTCCTAAGCTAAGGTAAAGGTAAAGGTGGGAACAAAGCAACGACTAGAATCCACTCTCAGTAGCGTGGTGCCGTTACACTACACGCAGATACCTACACGCATTCAAGTGGATGGCTGGACTACTTGAGGGAGAGGCCAGACGTACCTTTCCAAACAACTCACTCGAGAACCTGAAATAAGATCGCGGTGTTCTGGAGGAAAAGCATGTAGCATGCCAACGTGAAATGAGCAGAGCAACCTAGTTTCCACCGGGCATGTCGGAGTTAAAATGGCATTGCGATCAGACAGCCGGAGAGGCATTGCATAGCCTGCTCTAATAGTGTAACGAAGGATAGCCTACCAGAAGTACTAAATTTAAAACAAATTTAATCTATTTTTTCCGTGCACATTATAGTCGTGATGTCGCACCATGACTAAGTTTCGTGGGAAAAAGTTTATGACGTTTGTTACCAACTTCTCGCGCTTCAGATAGTCTTGAAAGAATGCTGAAAATCGGTTTATATTGTGATGAAGTTACAGCCCTGAGTTCGAAATCTTGTTCTTAATTCACAGCGCATAAACAGTGAACAACAACAGTGCGGTAAGTCATTTTAAACGAAAGACACCCAACAGTACCAATAGCAAATTAGTAAATTCAAAATAAAACTTCAAAGACGAGGCTATTAGGGGATTTTTGAAGCAATAGTATTCATGGGTTATTTATTTCCTTACAAGCTGAACGGCTGAAAAGCACTGGGCACAGCGAGCGGCGAATGCCTGAGTGGCTATTGAGGATCTCCCTACACCCCGCCGCCCCTCCCCCACCCAAGCAGGGGCGTAGGGAGAATTTTATTTTGGGGATGATAGTTAACTTCAAAGTTTCCTATCCAGTTACAGAAAATTTCACTTCTGGGGAAAAGTTCTAAGCGATTTGTTTGAGAAATGGCCTCAGCCCACCTCTCCCCCTACTCCAATCAACCAACCGTTGCAGCCCCCCCCCTCCGCTGTCATAAATGCACTTCAAGTTCACAAACTTGGGGGGATCTAGCTCCCAAGGCCCCCCTCCCTGCGCCCCTCGCCCTAGCATATTATAGTGTTACAGCATCAAACCGACGTCTAGCCTATTACCATGCACTCCACCACTACAGTGAATTAGATTAGGCTACACCTCGATCGGTGAAATATTGAGCACCATACGCCGTACAGTACTAGTGCGTACTAGTACGCATTGCTAGTGCTCGATCACGCCGTGCGTGGAACGCGCGCTACGCCAAAAATCCATTTCTGCAGGCAAATTGAATAGAATCAGCATTTTGCCTTATTTTCTGACATGCACTCGCGCTCTCATCCTTGGTGCATGCAATTTTGGCTGCGGGCACAACTCAATACAGCCCTTATGCATTTACCAACGACAATAGGCACTGCGCGCTCTCTACGCGTTGTTTACATTGAATCTCTCGATTCGTAATGCAGGTCCAAGAAAGCGATTCTGCAAGTTATAATTCTTTCTATTCTTTTGCCACTTCTGCTGCGGTTTCTTATCTAAGTATTAAACCAGCTTTGCATTTCTCACAATGCCTTGTATTTATTTAGTGGTGAATAGTTAAACGCACCATCAAAATATTTTAGATACCGGTATTTTGCAAAACGAGTCGAAGACCACGCGACGATATCAATCATCGGCATTACAGAACTGTAGAACTATTGACAATACAACTAGCTGAAGTTTAGTAGTGAGAAGAATTCTTCTTTATCTAAATACCATACCTTTAGGAGAACAAAATCCGTCATCAAAGCGCAGTAGTTCCACGACCATCTGTCGTTGCGTTGGCACGGTGAGAGAGTGAAATTCCGATTGAAACAGCAGATGTGACAGGTGTAACTACCGCCACTCCGCCAGGCTTGCATGCGCCACTCAGATCGAACTGAAGGCTTCACTTCAAACTGTTAGATAGAATACTATATCGCATTGCACTAATGCAGTAGTCCACCTGATTGGCCGCAGTTAAAGATCTTTTGCCAAAAAATATTGAACTAAAATCCGGCTCGCATGTACATTTGGCATGATAACGTCAAAATCTATCCAGTGCAATATGGTATCTGTAGGCCCAGCATGCTAACAGACTTTGAGTCACTGACTTGCAAATCTACTAGTCGTCACATAACAATCAGTGCCTTTTAGCCTGTTCAAACTAAACTGACCGACTATGCATTTTTCAAACTGTTATATATGCAGATCGTACATACAACAACGTAACATACCGCTGTTTAGTGAACTCGGCGGAGTAAACTATTTTACAGTAAATTTAGGCGCAGGCGAACAGTAGCCTAGGCTCTAGACCCTCTATACTCGAGAGCGAATAGTATTCTCTGCACTGCAGTCACGCGCAGGCCGTTTAGGTGCATGGCCTCTGGCAACACATCAGCGCGGCTCCCATACCAATGCACTATATCGATGTTTCGGTGCACCGTAAAGGGGCGCCCGCTGCAGTTCGTATCGTTGTTGGACCCGACTCTCACCGCAGCGGTTTACAATGCAAGTTCGACATAATGGAATAAGGCCCAAAGTGGAACTATTACAACGCAGTTTCACTTACTACCCGATAGGCCCCATACATCTAGGCAGCCTACTCACGCTCATACAACACATAGGCTAATGCAGAGCGTGATTAGCAATCAAAGCGGTTTCGATTTAGTGATTTAATATCAATTTGAACAGGTTCGATAACCTAGCTGAGACTAGACTAACCCTTTTTAAACTTTAAAAAAATGTTCTCTACAGCATTAGAACTCACTCAGAAGCAGAAATGTAGACTGCAACTCAAAGTCTAAGTTCGGCTTACTGTTCATAATGCTTAACGAATTACAATCATGCCCAATCGTTCCCAATCTAGCGACCACACGCCGCCCAGCTGCATGTGGTCTCCTATTTTCGTATCTCAAGTTTCTTGAAGACCACCTGCTGTAGCCAGCTCTCTTTAGCTGAGAAAAACCATACTTTCACAACGGAAAAACCATATTTTCATTATGGAAAAATCGAAGTCTAAATGGGTTGAAGGATCCAATGAGACCCATTCCCCCAAGAACTCTGAAAAACAATAAGGACTAACCCAGTTCCCGTAGGCCTTGAATTTCTCTACCGAATCGGGAACGTCAGAGGAACAGGGCGGGCGTTAGCGTCAGCAGCTACAGCTACTGGTCTACACGCTCTGCCCTATAGCAGACCTGTCAGTCCTGCAAGCCGTCTACTGCATTATTCAGCTCCGCTTGTTCGCTCGTCGAGAAGGACTCGCCACGAATGCCATATGCCGTGGGTACACAGCCGCTAAATAGGCGAACTCTTGTAATGAGGCTCGGCCTACACTCTAATCTCCAGCAGATGCCAAATTAGTCCGCGCTGTCGGTCAGATGTCTCTCAGTTCGATCGAAAGGATCGCCGCCATAACCTTGGCATGCCTTCACGCCTGTGCGGCTACTTGTCAGGGACTGACGCGTGTAGTCCATGAAAACAATTTAGGCTACATTGAAGGTGAACCAAAATAATCTATATACTCCTGGACTTTACTAGAGTTAGCTAGTTAAATGTTGGCTAAACGCTACAGTAGCCTATTTGTCCTAGCAGGCACTAGGCCGACGACTGTGATTATACGTCCGATATGAGAAACCAATCTCGACGCGATTCTCGCCGGACAGCAGTCGATAATGTTGAACGCTGCTAGCGGCTGCTCGAGTGGCATAACCACGCGCCAGGGTAATAGTCATGTTGAATCTGGCGCGCTTTGACTATGGCCACCATGTGTCATAGCCACATAGCGAGTGCATCACTACAGCCTTATTGCTATACTTGCTTCACTGCAGCGCCACTGCTTCTTGCCCGCTCTCATCCAGCCATCTATCTAGCCATCTAGCCAACGGTGTGTTTTTCTGAGCGCGTGATTCGGAAAACCGGGAAAAGGCTGTCGTGATTCCACCAATGAATTCGCATTGCTTTGTCCGATAACGTAGTGCGTCCGCAATAACAGTGCAGTCAGTGCGCGTTATAATCAAACTACTGGTTGTTGGCGGCCAATCGTAATGATCGCCCGACAACAACGACCTAGATACAGGCCTAGGCCTCCAGCGAGTGCAACAGGGCAACTAAAACGGTAACTGACCGCGCGCGGTGTTATTATGGTACTCAATAGCGCGTTGTATCGCAGTATCGGCAGTAGCGTTGAATAACGCCTAGAATGTCTCTAGCAAGGGGCGAAATAGCTGTGCTATAGCCAGCTGGCGATCGTTAACAGTTATCAGACCAATAGGATGATAGGCGAAGCGTTGCGGCCGAGTGGTCTAAGTCGCGGACTTCGAATTGCGAGTGTGGCAGAGAAACCCGTGTCGGTTCGAACCCCGGCCGCGGCAAAAGCTTTCGAGTCACTTCGTGCACCCTTGCAAATGTGCTTAATTTCGTCAGCTCTGCAAATAGTCACCAAATAGGGTGGAGTGCAGTAGAAAAGTTGAAGTTGAAGTTGAAGACCTGTGTCTTAGTTCAACATTCCAGTACTTAGGCCTACACAGTATTGTCCATTCAAATGTTATCCAGCTCAACAGTTCACCATACAACATCTAGAATGTTATACGATTAAAGTTTCAATCAGAGATTGATTTCATTGTTATCTTGCAAACTTGTACTGCTCAAGAGTTACAAGGCACAGTAATGCCTGCACATCGTGTAGGCAGGCTAGAGGCACGGTGATACCTGTGCCTCTGGACAGTAGACATACATAAAGACCATACAATACAGCGTGGGTGGTACTGTGGTACACGTGTGGCATACGTTATGTCTACACCCATAACGTATTGAACAGTCGACGTATCCAGTCCGCAATCTGTCCAGTTATTGCAAAAAACATTGCAATTTTTGAAATTAGCATAGAGTGTCAATAAACACTAATATCAGCAGCATGATTATTTCAATGTCAAGAATTAATCTGTGCAAGAATTCATTCACATAGTTGAATAGAATTAGGCTTTGAGATCACACAACATTTCAACAGTCTTCTCTCAGAGTTACTGTGTAATTCACAAAGTAACGTCGCGACTGATGTGAACTGCTTGCAACGCTGAGTTTCCAAGGATTCCGCAGTCTCCAGCTAACTTCCGGTCTCTAGACGTTATTAATTTTGACAACGACGCTGGCTTCAGTTGCGTCACAATGTCATTGGCTGGCTCAGAGTCACGTGACAGGGCTCGGAGTCACGTGGTATAGGGCCGTAGTGCACGCGTCATAGCAACAGCGGTCAGTCTGCGGTCAATGCGCAGTCACGTGACTGCGCTAGCGCGAACAAAGGAATTTCATAACCAGTCAAGCAATGGAAGTACTTGCTGAATTACATACAATTACTATTCAATTCCAAGTCTAACTGAATGCATTAACAATATATAAGTGTCCATTCCAAGTCTAGCAAATTTGCAAAAATTTGAGTAGAATTTAATTGCTGTTATTGTCAATGTTAATTTATATTACTTTTATTTTGCATCAAGAATTGAATTTTTGTTGTTCACAAAGATTTAGTGATTGGATAAACTTGAGCAATATGTGACTAGCGTATTTACAAACTATATTATGTTGAGATGGGTATACAATTTCGAAATGAGTAGCATGCATTTATCTATACTTGACATGGCATGGTTATACATTTACAGAATATTGATACATAATATTAATCAATCTCTACAAATAACTAAGTTTTCTGTTTGCTGATTTTGGCAATTCTTCTAGATTCTGGCGTCCAACTCCATTAGCTTCCACGCTCTGGTATCCAATGTATAGATGCTGGATTTATATTAACCCAGCAAGTGTTTAATACTTGTCTTGATTGATCAAGAGCTAAGACAAATGCAATGGCCTGTGTGTCCTTCAAGGCTGAATGTGGCATATTGCAGCAGCACAGGCTGCGTGCAGCTCTGTTGCGTGTATAGATCAACTTATTCTCGCGCAGTGTGATTGTATATTTACTGAGTGACTGTCACCCTGAAACTCTCACAGTGAGCAGTTTCAGGATGACAGTCACTCAGTTTAAATTCTAAATGTAAAAGTTCTTAAACAGCACAATTGTATGACAAAATGTCGCCCATCTTTCCCCGAGACAACCCGGGTGGTGGGGTCACCGTGCTGCGAGATATTAAAGCGCACTGCTCGTCGCTTGATTCCTGGGGCGAGTGTCTGCTGTCAGCGGCCTCGCTCAACAATGAAATCGAGAGACTGATAGGCACGTTATTGTTACGCTCCAAGAATATTGTTGCATTCATTAACGGTGCATTTGCATCGTGTTGGCGTCAAATTGCTTGCTGCGCTTTTCACATCCGTCGTCGTTTGAGCAAATTTAGCTTCGTTAAGGACGCGCAATTCTAAGTAAGAAGTGCAATAATTAAAAGAATCACTTGAAACAAGACAATTTGTAGACTGGTGGGCGAGATTAGTACATTTCTTGATGTGCTATATATCATTCCATTGACCAAGTGTTCGACATGCCTACTTGCTATCCATGGTTGACAAGACCATGGGATAGACGACGCTTGGCCATTGGCCAATTGCTATGAAGCTGTTATCGTAGTATCTATTTATTATTTTCCGCTCTTGATTTTTTCGATTTACCATCTTTGAATTTCTTGGCTGTCCTTTTGTATGATTGGGTGGTCTAATGAACAAATCTGGTTGCTTAATCTACAAATATTACAAATTCTCCGTTATTCTTTGTGTTGTTTTTCAAAATTCCACAAATCTGGGTTCAGGATAGGCCTACATAGTTGTGGTTATCATGGTGAGACGCTATCAAAACGCTTATGAAAAGTTATATAGCCCAAATGGCAAGTTCTATTCAATTTGACGTATTCCGAAAGCACATCTTTCGAAAGCTCATCTTTTTTTCAGCAGCAAGAATGCGAAGCCGTAAATGATCAAGAATGCGAAGTGATAAAGAAGTATAATAACTGTTAATATCAATCATTTTCGCACACATTCGGTGGTTGAAGCCTATAGCAATTGGGCGCTAGTTGCGTTGAAGTCAGTCAAATTAAAATGCCTACGCGTTAAACTACTTCGTCAACCAAGCACGCTTGTGGCCTAGCCTTAGCCTACCTGCTAAATTCTAAACAGACGAATGTGCTAGTTGAGTCGATGTGACTCGCCGATATCGCCGCTCACAGACTAAATACATACAGTATAGCTTATTATAGCCAAAAATGCGTTGACCAGCCACAACTGAGAAGCGATTCGTAGAACCGCTCCACGCAGACGATTCAAACATTTATAAACCGACAGGTACTACCATTCATATCGGAGAATTAGAAATCACAATATCAATTTACACTCGCAGCCCTCGCGCCCATGTCAAGCCACAGGTTGCTCGTATCTTTGGCGTGCGTGCGAGTTTTAAGGAGAGGGTTTCAGCCCCTAAGACGATTTTGTAGAGTGTAGAATTATAAAATTGATAAAATCTAGGTGAGAAAGTGAGGGAAAACTAACGATTCGGAGCAGAAACGATGCCCGCTTACTGAAAATAAACTAGTTATTTAATTTTATTACAACAACCAGCTGCGATAACCTGCAGCTACAGCTTTCAGTCACAAAAAACTCCATTAGGTATGCAACATGCTCTTGCAATTTGGAAATAAAAATATTCGACGGTAAAACATCGCAACTCAAGCAGCAGCTATTGATATTTTTATTAATTGAATTCTTCATATTATTCAGAACTTGTTGTTTCGTTTAAAACATTGCTAAATAATTATTACTATCAAAATAACACTATAAACTTTTAAAGTAGACCTGTATGATGCAACAACGTGCAACTATAAGACAACATTAAAAGCGTTAACTCATTGTAGAAAAGGACGCGTGCACCCCCCCCCCCCCCCCCCCCACCACCCCGTAAACTAATACACTGTGTCACCCGCAGCTCTTGCGCCGACTACAGGCCCATATAATAAGCATTAGGCCTATATATGCCGACAAGGGAACAGTGTGTAGCGCGCCGAATGAGGCTAGATGATGCGCGAACTTGAGCCTATCGGACACACGCGTCGATCAAAGCTGCGGCGCAGATCAAAGGCGCTGTAGGCAGGAGATCGCTGAACGCCTAATCATCACCGCGTGATACATCAAACAATGAAGGGCTGTCGACAGCTGATGCTCTGATGTCCGCCTGCACTGCGGACGTGTGTATAGGCGCGTAGTGGCATGGTAGGCTCCATCTGACATTAATCTTATACAGTAGTTTTCGGGCGCCTAGGATCAGGGATAAGTTTAGCAGGAGTAGTACTTCAAAAACGACGTTTTTTAAAAAAACTAATCGCAATTAGAAATGGGTAGAACTAGCATTACTCGGTAAAATGGACGATGGTGGAGTAGGCCTACTTTAGGCCTACTCCTATTTTACAAGCAGCAGGCTTAACGCTACTCCTATTTTGTAAGGGCTAAACTGAGCTCAACCTATTATTGTGAAATAGTTGTTGCGGATCACAAGCAAATCGACAAGAAGTAATACACGTAAAGCGACTGGGTGCAAGCTTGTGGAATGGTATAGGATAGGACTTCTTTTTTCGACTTCTATTACAAAATTGCTATACCAATTTATTATATTCGAATGCCACGGAGAGGCGGTCCAGTGTATCCCCCGCCCCCCTGGAATCGTGCTGAAACATTGTCAGACGGCCAACTATAATTGCATAGTGGCAGGCGCGTCCATGAAACGTAAAATAGCAGATTGCAGTTACTGTATTGATTCGGTTGTTTTGAAAAGTGTTCCGAATGCATGTGGCTGTCAAATCTGACGAATGCTGCCACAATGAACGTTTTAAGGGCCGCGGCGGCCCTGCTTGTTCTCTTAAAGCAGCGGAAATACAATAGACAAACATTCTGTAGGATATTGTTTTTTCTAAGCGACAGGACATGGCGGAGAGTGCTGTTGAAAAGAGACTATCAAATGGCGACGATTACGCGCACAAAGAGAATTTGATACATACGGGTTCATTGTTGCCAGAGGTATATGAAGACTGGTCTGTAAGTCAATGTAGACTCGTTTACTAACAATCCTTCGATATAATTGAAGTGCAAATTACACTGACAGCATCAATGGACACAGACGACGGTCGAAGCAATAGCTACGCTAAAACAATCATTTCTAAGTCTCTGTCTTCACAACAAACATTTCGTGCGGGGTATTATACCCGAGTACGTCCATTTTTTCCTTTTATCTTTTTCACCCATGCAGCAATCAATGAAGCCTACAGATTGATTGCATGACACAAGATTTACGCCCTGATTATGATATACGCCCTGAAATAACTTTTCACAGCGCACGTGTTGCATCAGAAAATTAAATGGAATGGATACAATTTGTCCAGATTAACTGTTGCAACAGAAGTTCGAACACATAGCATATTAGCAGGCCTTAGGCTACCATACATGTCATTAAATGTTATCAATGGATGGTGCTTAACTTTCTTTAAGATAAGCAGTAACATTAGGCCTGCATGTCATAAAGTATTTTGAACCTATTTAAATCATTATCTTTGATTATGTAGCAAAACATTATGAAAAGTGGATAGGCAGTTTCTGCTATAGCCCCTTTTTAATTGTACCAAGGTGCGCATTGATAGGTTAGCAATACTCAGCGCTTCTAAAGTCCTGACGAAGATTGAAATTTAAAAATTCAATATCTAGAACAAGAACTGTTCAACGTGCTGACTCATGCCGACAAATTCTCCATCATTGAGCCATCAGTCTGACTGGCCTATAATGTGTGTTTTCACCACTAATGGCTTGTATGGTCGATCACTGCAATATAACGTGGAGCCGTGAACGCTATACGCGGCGGAGCATGAAAGGCGCTGCATGAGTCAGCTCATACAGACAAACAAGCGAGGGGAAGCGCCGAGCTCTGTTCGTGGAAGAAAATTATACTGTGGGTCCTAGACAGAGCTACAGACGGTCTGGTATCGCTTATCATAGCTTAGGTAGACAATGTATACAAGCCTTGGTACGGTTGCGAACCATGTAGGCTACAACAGCAGGCCTGTGTATATTGGAGAAGAACGTCGGCGTTGGACCCCATCAATCATAATATGTTTGATTGAAGAAGCAGGCTAGTATTATTAACTATCGACACCATACGTTTTTTCATGATGACAATCAAACAAACTTCGAAATGTGTATGCTATACTAGCGCATAGAAACCACTCGCATCAAGTGGATTCAAATAATAAAACAGCCAACGCCCTACACTACGTCGATCTACTCCGTAAGGTTACAATGTATACTCACTCGGTAATGTAACTAGGCCTACTCCGTAAAGTCAGTGTTGTTCATTTCGCTGGCTCTCCATCCTGGGAAACGAAAACAAAAGATCCACCAGACACGGCGGGCACAGCGGGGAATGTATCTAGTCACACACACGTGGACAAAGGGAACATTCTTCCTTCCCGCACCCCCTCTCTCGTGTCTCTGTAGCGCTGCCTCGTGGGTTCAACCCTGACCGATCATCACCCTTTCTTAATACACAGCTGCATCAAATTCATTTTCTTTCGCCTCCGTTGGAGTGGGCTGGGTGGCTGTGAGGATTGCAAAAAATAGCGATTTTTTTGTTAGTAGGCGACTTTTTGCCGCCCCTCCCCCTATCGCTCCATAGCGCTCCCTCAAATTATGCCGCCCTAGGCAGCCGCAGTTGACGGGGGGGGGGGGGAGGGGGGGGGGAGGGGGCTCAATCTGCCACGTGTGCGGCGCTTCAACTGCTTCAATAGCGCATTTTAATTAGTCACGTCCAAGAGGATCAGTTGACTGCAGCAGTGGAGCGAGGCTCCCTGGATCCAGGGTTGTTCCTGGAAATCTGTGACACTGAGAACAAACAGGAAATACCGACATTTCCACAGACCATCGGTCATCTGGAGAGTGTGCAAATATGAATAAAATAGTATACTTTATAGATCTTTCAGCCAAACCAAATACACAAATCTGTCAGGCCGACTATAATATCTCACACGAGCCTAATCAAATATTATTAAAGAGTATTTTTTTATCGAATGTTTCGGAAAAATTTGACAGCAATATACTATTAATAAGTATCTAAGATATTGTGTCATTTTGTTGTATTCTGAAACAATGCACACAGTAATAAATAGAAAACAATTCATATAGAGTTTTTCTAAAACAATTATTTCAAATCATATTGCTGTTGACTCCGTACTCGCACATCGTCAAGTTCACATAAGCTAGCGGCATTAATAAAGAATAAAAAATGTCAACATTACTCTAAACGAGCTCTCGGAGACAAGATGCGTTATCCACACACGCGGAACCATCTCTGTCCCCGACAGTCAGAAGACGTTCACACCACATCGCTCAGAGAGTGCACCACATCGCTCAGAGAGTGGACGCGTACAACACTTCCTCTACCACACGGCGCGTGGCGGAATCACGAGTGCACGGCGGATTGATTGACTCAACAAGGTCAACTGGTCAAGCACCGAGAATAAGAGCGCCTGACCTAGAATTAGCCAAGCAGGCCTACTATCCTTCAGACTGAAGGGAAGGTTCTAGTGGGGTGTCGCTCTTGAGATTCAAGAACAAGCGGCAGATTCATCGTAAGTGGCATTATTAACTAACATTGATGGTACACTCATCTTGGCGATAGCTTGCACATAGACTGATGCAGCCAACAAGAACTGTTAGATTAAATCCTAGATTTGCATTACAACGAAAGCGATAGCATATTGTACAACGATAAATAATAAAGCTCTATGCTTACCCGTTATAGTATTACCTGCAAGGTTTAAATCGTTTTTCAGCGCAAGCCCCTACCAGTGTTAGTTTTAATCTCTTACAATCTGGTAAAATAGCGACGCCAAAAGCATAATAAATCTTTATAACAGCATCGATAGACTATCCAGGCCTTTGATTTATTTACAACAAGCAGAATTAAGTTTCACGACAGTTTAGGCTATCAAAGCCTAGAATTCAAAGCATTTTGTATTGTTACGATATAATTATGGGCCTACTAAACATAGGCTGAACCGTCGATCTTGATATTTCTCAAATTCAGTTAGAGATCCGACCTATTCAATCTTGCTATCAGCAGCTTATTTTTACATTGGTCGTCCAAACACCCGCGTTGGATCAGTAATGCATGCAAGCCTCGGCGCTACGACTGTATCTCGTGTCTGAACAAGTCTGCTGTGCTGAGCAGATGTCGACTGCCACCCCTGCAGTAATGCGACTCCAATAAATCGGAAGGACTTTCTTCAACCACCCGCCAGCTGAGCTCCCTAGAGTCCCCAGCGAGGGCGTGTAGTCTAGAGAGCTTAATTTTGTGGGAAGGGGGCGATTTCTGAAAGCTGGCTGACGAAAACCTCTAACTGAAAAAATTA
>JAQIWG010006466.1:0-13282 GCA_034695025.1 Chamaedrilus cognettii | reverse complement strand
AGGAAAAATTATGGTTTTTGACCAAAATTGTCCCCCCCCCCCCCAGGATGACGGGCTGGATCCGCCCCTGCATTCATATTATTATTATAATGGTTGTTTTATTATTGATGGTTGCAATGATACAATATAGCTGTCTGAATTCACGTAATCACGTCTGATGATATATTGCAGAAAGATATTAAAGAAGAATTGCTAGAGGATTACAACTCATATTCAATAATTCAACACGGAAATAATGATTGTTGTTTGAATATTCAGTCAGATTTGCGCATTGAGGAATTATTTAAGTTACTATGAAGTTAACAACGTGGCACCTAATTACAATTTCAGCATTTTGAGCAAAACCGACACTGACTGTTAGCGAATCGTATATAGGCTAATATTGATATTGATTCATTAGCCTCTTGTCTCTTTAGTCTTCGAGCTGTAAGTTGTGCGAATTTCATCTACTTTTAGTAGGCCAAATATTAAGGTCAATCACAAAAGGTAAGCTATTTTAGTTATTAATAATGAAAATAAAACTTTCCACCGTTAGTTTGTTCTAATTGCAATTTCATGACCATAAACGACCTGCACAATCAACGTTTTGCAGGAATCAACCGGAAAGTTGTGATTAAAGCTTATTTAGTTCAGTGATTTTGATCAAGTGAGTCAATACTGATTTGACTTCAATGTCTTTAATTGCAATTTGAATATTAACCTCGGTGCATGACAAGGCGTTTAAGGCCTAAATTATTACACAAACACGAAGTAAGAAATTATTTCTTTCAAATTAATTTAAATTTTTAAGAAGCATTATAAAACTCGAGCTACGTTGTTTCCTATGACTAATGACATGACTGTAGTAAAAATGTATTTGAATACTATAATACTGGAATTAAACTGTTGGCTACTGCGCGCTCAGGCGTGAAAAGTTTAATTTGTTTTACCTCAAGCCGCGTAGTATTCGACTATTTGTTTATTTTAACTAAACTGTGTCCATGCCGGTTGATCTATAGCAGAATTGCAATTCTGTGATCGATTTTTGCCACAAAAAGAAAAGCATACATCGTTAATTAATTGAACACACGGTTACACGGGTATAGACTGTACACTGCGTACTGCCAGTAGGATGGTCCGTAATTATAAAGGACTATTTATAGTTCTTGCGCCCGATGAACTCCTATAACTCACGTGCGCAATAGAAACTGCGCGTTTAAATTGCATGACAAAAAAATGTAGCGAATTTTGTGATGACTGAAAGTCACCCATTCTCGATAGTTTTATTCATTGACAATAGTTACATTGCGCATACAATGATACATGAATAATACATTAGCTTAATGCGTGATACATTTGATCGTGTATCTCTTGAGAATAAGCTTCGTATGAATTTTTATTAGAAAAAATTAAAACGTAGGGACGTCGGAGGCTGAATGGGTGGGGAACCGCTGTGCCATACATGTAGGTTCGCAGTACTTGAAAGAAGATCGTTGCACAATTTGTTATGTGTCAATTTATGCCTTTCACAGTTTCACTCCGCGATAAGAATCTAATTATTACAATGTAATTACTTACACGCGGATGTTTGTTTAATTTATCGACACATTAAACACTTTCTCGTTAACACTTTCCAACTACAATTTCTTGACGAAAGACAAACATCATTGTTGCCGTCAACCAATAAAGTATCGTGCAGTACATGCACAATGAAGTGAAGAAGTAAATTGATATCCACCATGATTCATGATTGTTGATAGTGTCGCGCTTATGGGTTTTGCTATGCTTATATTACAGAACAAATTGATGTTCACCTTTTCTAGGCATCCTCATAATCGTTCCAAGTCACTTAAAGCCTGTGATCTAGTGGCAGCGAAACGGTTTCATTTTAGGGGGGTGGGGGGCAGACGGACTAGACTCCTGCCAGACCGAATTATTCTTCCCTGCAGAACTCACGAGCGGGGGGGGGGTGTGCTGTCAGAAATTTTTCTCGAGAAACAGAGTCATTTTTCTTGGGGGACCACCATTCATATCTTTTAAGCTATAATTCTCATTTAACTCATTATTACGCATTTAGTTTTAAGGGGTGACAGTGCCCCCCCTTAAAATTCGAAGGGGAGGCATTTGCCTCCCCGCCCCTAGCCCCATTAGCGCGCCGCCACTGCAGCGTGATCCGCCCCGTGCATGTAGCACCTGACCTCATTCCCACCCGCCGTCAGAGCCATGCCAATCCCATCACACTTGGTCGAGCAACGTGATTTAAATTGTTCGCTCTCCGCACCCGGGCGGCCTTCAGGCGATAAAACTTGAAACTTGTTTTTGTAGCAATCCGAATCATTATTCTCACTGCCGACGTTGATGGTGGATTCTTTTTGTCGCGCGGCGTAATCTAGCCAAGGCTGCTCCACTTCTATCATCCTCTCCGTCATCGTTTTCTCTCTATCCGCGCGGCTCCAACGGGAATCGAGTCAGGCGGTAAACAGAAGTCTAGACCGAGAGCGGGGTGGGGTCTTCCGCCAAACCTAAGATATATTGCTAAAAAATAAAAATTTGTTTAGTAATTGTAATTCTTTAACTTGTAGACTTCTGAATTTAACCATTTTCGATCAATTTTGCTGATTGTTTTGTAGAGCTTGAGGCTCAATTCCATACATGGAGGATGATGGGCCTAATGCAATTTGAGGTGTGCAGAAAATCTAAGTTAACATAGTGATCGCCTACTGTGAAATCCTGCAGGCGTTTTAGGCCACACTTGGCTGATTTCGGAAGTATGTGTTCAGGTGGCTGCCACTATTTTTGTAGAACGCAGGGGCTACGCCCCTTGTTGAAATAGCTACATTCCTAGTTCACGTGGACGTACGTGCAAAAGCTACACACCGAACGTGCGCGTTAACTCTGATCATGCGTCTTCCAGCAGCGCGCGTGCCATGGAAAAAGCAGTGTTGCTGCTCGATGGAGCTGGATGTAAAACCACGAGATTTTGTATTTAAAAGCAGTTGGAACACCGCTGGAAACATTTAGCGTGCCAGAAAATCACCAGCAACTCTTAGTTTAACAAGAAAAGAGAAAAATTCAGAGTTTTGTGCAAGGTTTTCTGGCTCACAAAGCCGATTCTAGATTTTTCTAGGGTTTTTATGCAACAAGCCGAGAGAATTTAAATCTTCTCTGAGCTACAATGCAGGGGTAGACTAAATGTTAAATATACTTTACAGTAATTTCTTAGTTATGGTCGACTGGCGGACGAAAAGCAACAAATTGTTCAAGAAAACAATTTTCTTCACAAAAATACAACAAACCTGCGCTTAATACTAACAAAAAAGCATTTTGACGGTTCACAAAAGGCCACTAGAATTCGTGAAAAAAAAGCAATTATGGACAACCGGATAAATTGAAAAACCACAAGATCTAGTGGAAGGCCACTATAGTATAGGAGTGGCAGCACCGCTCGGAAGTTTGTCCGTAGAGAGTATTATCACGAAGCGTCTTCTGAGCCCTCCCAGATAAGACTTAATCTTAAACGTGTGCTGATGCATCGTCTGCATTCAGCCATTCTGTGACTCATGGCTCTTGTGCGTTAATTTGAAATTTTTGTGCACCTTTCTCACTGAGATTCATAAGTTTCATTTCCGACGTTGTAAAATTATAGCGAAATGCGGTATTTTTGTAGCATACTTTAAAAATTCAACCGGATCTTACAAATTTAAGATGGAAATTATAAAACGTAGCTTATAATTTGGCCTAGAAATTAAAATCAAATTGATGGCTTTTGGCTCGCTAATCGCTCCGCATATCATTTTGTGGTCAAGTCACTCACGTGCAATGCTAGAAGACGAGAATAAACGGAACAGAAAAAAATCGTATCGAAGGGTTTTTTCTAAATTTTTATAGATCTCTTTATAGATGCCGAAAAGATCTAAGTGAAGATTAAACGTAGTCTCATAAGTCGTAAGTTAGGTCATGATGTCAGGTATTTTACATATTTATAGGTATTACAAAGTTCTATATTAGAAGCTATCTATGATTTTGGATTATTATTTCATTTAAGCGATGTGAGCTGCGGTAGCTGTTGTAACGATGCCTTTCAACACAATGCGTGTTCACTGATGCTTGACAACTTCTGAAGTTCACATTCCGTCCAACACTCTTCAACCTATTCGCGTGTTGAAACTGCTTCAAACCGCAATCATCAAATTCCATTCCTGACTTAGCCAGGTTTTTTGACATGTTGGTTTTTCTTGCGAAACGACACCATCCCGAAAAACAACACAAATGAATGATCTCAATGCCCTCGCACATACACAGCAAACAAGCCTGATGTATGATTATCGTCGAGTTGTCTTTGCCGCTTCTGCAGTCAGAGCTTTGGGAATAGAACTCGATTTGGTTTATGGCGTCTCGACATTGATGCATTAGCGTCGAATCAAGTTCGCATCCGACGAGCGTCGTGGGAGAATTAGACTGGGCGTCACTGCTATCGCAGCACGGTATAGCGTAATTATTAATCTTCGAGTCTAAGTCGGGGAATCATTAAGCGTTCCTTTCCACTATGCACATTTTTCATGCAATTTTGCATGCAAATTTTGCATGCAATTTTGCATGAAATTTTGCATGCAATTTTGCATGAAATTTTGCATGCAATTTTGCATGCAAATCGTGCGAAATTGCATGCAAAACCGTGTTAAGGCTAGTGCGCATGCGTGCAACTGTGACACAACAAAGATTTGTGAATATATTATTTATTACACAGCGTATATTGTCGCAGTTTTTTAATTTAACCGAAAGTTGACGACCGAAAGTAGGAAGCCACGACAATGTCCGATTTACTGTGTGTAAAATTAGATCGCATTAAAACGCTGATCTCAATTTTCTTAACCGGGTTGCATGCAAAATTGCATGAAATCTAGTTAAGGACATTTTGCATTGTCATTTTCTTAACATGGTTACAGGCCAAACTGCATGCTAAATTGCATGCAAAATTGCATGGAAAATGTGCATGGTCGAAAGAGACGCTAACGCGTCGCTCTGCGGTCACGTTGTGTTTTCGACGATGTTGGTTCCCGAATTCGGAAGCTGGGGTGGGACTTCATCTAGAAGCTTCAACTTTCAACTCCCCAGTTTGGAAGAGCAATGTTTGAATTTTGGAACTCGCTGGACGAAATCACCTCCTGGGAGTGGGAAGGGGGGTGTAGTCGAAATTGTTTTTAAAAGATTTGTTAACGCCAAATCTTTGCTGCCTTTACACGTAGGCTTATAACCATTTTAGATTCAAATTGCAAAACGCGATATTACTATATGCTAACAGTTCAGTTCAGTAGGGTTAGTATCATCTTGTCTTGTTTTAGTGAACTGGGCGTATGCCATTGCGCTGTAGATCAATACAGGTACGTAGGTGCTTTATATTGTGACGTGGTGCAGGCTTGGAGGCCTACATGCATGGTGTTGTGCCGCAGGCCTAAAGGTCTGTAATTGCGCTGTGCTGTATAGCGAATCGAGTTCTACAATAGTCAGGGCAATGAAAACAAAACGATTTGAGCTGCAAGTACTTCACGAAATTTAAGATCCAATAATCGAAAGCCGAAGACTTTTCACTATTTCTCTCACGCATTGAACAAGAAGGGAATAGGTTTATTATACTTTGTGCCTGTATATATATATTGTCAGCGTTTGATTTGCATACTCTTATTATATCCGCTGCGCATACCACCAGTCGACTCACTACTTTGGAAGAGTCGGCATGTTTCCCATGCTGAACCGAGCTGTAGCCAAAGTGTATCATAATACTATAGTATAGAGACCCGAACTATTGTGCGCGTACGTCCAAACTAAATGGTGTCTCACACCCCGGGTGTGCAGAGGAGCACGCGCTCCTTCAAAATTTTGTTGACCCAAAAGCCGCCCAAACTTGTGAGAGGCAAACGTTCAATGACTTTGACAGTTTGATACAATTCTTTAAATTTTGACATTTTTACTTGACCGACGCTGTTGTTGTTAGGCCCAGAGGCGGCGCGAGTGAAGGATTTGAAGGGTTGGAAACCCCAGTATTTAGACTGCGGGTTTTAGG
This sequence comes from Chamaedrilus cognettii, assembly GCA_034695025.1. Taxonomy (NCBI): domain Eukaryota; kingdom Metazoa; phylum Annelida; class Clitellata; order Enchytraeida; family Enchytraeidae; genus Chamaedrilus; species Chamaedrilus cognettii. Next base: position 7,242 of record JAQIWG010006466.1, on the reverse strand, counting down.
TATCGAAAAATTCTCCGAATTTTTCGGTCATGCGTTGGCTATAGAGTACTTTATACCTGTTTTTGAAGACTCTTTAAGCAATTAATAGCCCTCTTTTAAAAAAAAATTTGTTTATAAACTGTCGGCCGGGACTCTCGTGATTCTTTGGATACTAGGCGCTTGAAGCAGCCCCGTAGCGTGACCATGCTCAGCGCGGGGGGAAAGATTTTCGCAGGGGGGGCAGACCTTTTTACGCCCTATCTGCAAAAACATATTGGACCAAGCAGGCGGGGCAAAGGCACAAAGACTGTACTTCATAACACAGAGCAGCGGGGGGGGGGGGGGGCAAAAGCTTTATTTCCACAAAGAGCAGGGAGCGGGGCAAGCCCATAAGCTAATAGTAACTTTTTTGGGAGCAGGGGGGCAGACCTTCCCAGCAGGGGAGAGGGCACTGCCCATCCTGCCCCCCCCCTTACTCTACGGGCCTGAGCACTTCCGGTTCGTGAGTAAGACGCACTATACGCTCTCAATTTGGTTGTGCTGATCGCCAAAAATACGTTGCGCTTTGAATCAATTTCTTGGCCCATCATGAACCCCTTAGTTTTGAATCCGTGATGCAGCCCATGCTTTGATTCAGGCTGAATTCCTTTTTTAATGTCCAGATTTGCTGTCGAGGTAGTCCATATTTCAGGGGCCCAAAAACCTCGTTTAGTCAGTTGATGGATGAATAACTGTATTACGAGTTTATAATGAAGAGGGATCGACCAATAAACAGAGCTCTCCCGCTGGTTAAAGGGTCCCTTCTGCAGTGATCTCGTTTCTGTAATCGTTTATAGGCGAGTTTCATGAGAAATAAATGTGTACAAATCTTTGGTCTTTCGCTCAGATACAAGCGCTATGATTATTATGTCTAAATCAGAGCAATGGAGAAACGAGTGCTGCGACTATCCGCCATTTTGTCTCTAATTTCAGCCATTTTATCCAATTCGATGACGTCAGGTACATGCACATGTAGATAACCGGCCTGAGAAAAAATTCAAGTGCATAGGCCTAAAATCATAATTAGATTGCGACAAGTTTTATCACATTCTTCGCCATTTATCCGGTAGAAAGTCGAGTAAAAAGTTTATAGAAGGTTGCGGGATTTTAAATTTATTTGATTGCGAGCCAACATTATTGAATTTGCTTGTTAAATTTTTAATTTGATCATTGCGATTGTTCAAACAGTTTTGAACAGAGCAGCACCAACTAGCCACCTGATAGTCATCGACAATTTTTTTAATTGCGTGCAAATCGTTGCATATCTGGCGATTATTATATCGAGTCGTAACGACTAAGTAAGCATCTTATGGTTTTGCGGGATCCGCAGCACCCGCCATATTGATGACATGCCTACTCTCGCACAGAAGCGCTCGTTTTGAGTGATCGCACCCGATTCCATCAACGCGTCAACCGGCTGATTCTGTGACGGTCGTTGAATCGTCGTGCGCTCGCGGACTGATGACGCAATTCGTTTGTTCGTCCGGCGCGACGCATGAACAATTAGTCCCAGGCGGCGGAACACGGCGGTAACGCGGAGGCGACCGAGGGCCGGTTTGCACGCGGCTCGCATTAATCTGGGCGCGGCAACAACGCGGACCGGGTCGTCATTATGCGACCGCTGAGAAGGCGGCGGCCGCATAAATCATATTGCCGAATAATGAAGCGCAGAAGTTTCGTTTTTTGCTACCCCAGCAGGTCGGAGAACAAAGAATCGACCTGCAGGCTATCTAGATCTCCGCTTAAAATCGTAATGTTTGATAAAATGGAAAAAAAGTTTGATAAATGTTTGATAAATGTTAAAAACCGAGCATTAGACTTGGGACGCTGGCTTCTTCTTCTTCCCCTGCGAGTTTAAAGACCGTGTGTAGTAACGAAGACTATTACAGTCCTGTGCCTCGGCCTCGGCTTTACCAAGCACAGAACCGCTCCCTCCTCTTAAGTCGCCTTCTACGACTCGCCCGGGAAGCTCTGGGCTGCGGGTCAATTCTTTGTTCCCCGACCTGCAGGGGTGAGGGAACGCTGGCCCCTACATTGACATTCACGTAGAACCGCGCGACTGTCAGACATTTGAACGGATCTCGATTCAAGACACGCTGCGATGACTTGACTGACGCGTGCGTCGAACTCATTGCCCGTGTGACTGTCAAGCGTCGCCTGTTCTGTCGTCCCATTTTGACGTCACTCGAACATTTAATAAGAAATCGGACTTCCATAGTGACGTCACTGGTCAATCGACGCCGTTCAGTTCGCCTTTGAATGCGTGCAGGCCATAGTAGCTAGATAGGGTAGTACTGCGACGGGCGCTACAGGACAAGTTGTGGACGCCATTTTGTAGTAGTTTGTTTATGTTTCTATGGTAATTTGGATCAATGGGCGCAGTATTTTTTTTCAATGGGCGTGTCAACAATTAGAAATGGGCGTGTTTGTTGACAATATTGCTTCACGCTATAGGCTAAAGCATTAGACATGGGCGGGCACAAACTACAAAATGGCGTCGAGAGCGATCTGTGGGCGCTTATCATTGGACCAATGTGTCGCAGTACTTGCTTTTCGACATATTTTGGTGCAGGCTAGCGGTGTGCGCAGGTTAATGCTGGCGACATGGCCTGATATTGGATCGTCGTGTTTTGACGCAAAAACGATGGTTTGCTCGTTAATTTTGTTATTTGCGAAACAATTCACATGTTAATGCGTGATCGGAAGGGCGGTTTAAAATCTGGTATAGTTTCATTCATGAGAAATGAGGAAATGGATAAATAATGACCGTTCTGAAATCGTCTGTTGCGTGATATGCTTACGCAATTCTGGCGCGGCTGATGTTTTATCTAAATATTATAGGGCGGTGCGCAGCTGACGAGAATCGTGTCGCTCTTTTTTCCATTAATCATACAGAAATCGTCATCGAGTAGCGGCGGGAGGTTGGATTTATTGAAGTTGCTATATCCGGTGTGTTGCGGGCTTGGGGCTGAATGGAGAAAAGAACAAACGAGGAGGTGTCGGCGAGAGTTTGGGAAAAAGAACAGTCTTGTGGTTGTGTTGTGGTTGTGTCCCCTTGCAAGGAAGCCCCTTGCGGAGAAAAGGTGATGCCCCATTTCATCAGCTGATGGTCGCTGGTGGTGGTTCCACCGTATCTGGTACGCATCGTAGGAACACTTGTGGCTGACGAATTTAAATCATCCTTGCCAAAGGGTGCACGAAGTGACTCTAGAATCTATGCCGCGGCCGGGATTCGAACCGACAACTGCTACAGTCGTAATCCGAGACCGCGACCTACATAGACCCATCCAGTCGCTGCTGCTAGTCGCATCAAAAACTGTCTCTGCGAAACCAGTGATCCGATTGATGCCAAATTTGGCTATTTGCTAAGGATGGGCATCATGGGCGCTGTCTAAACACTTATCAATTATCAGACATCTGTGTAAATTTTGATCGTACATAGAGGCATGTTTGTAAAGTGTTGTAAATTAGACGATAAAAGTTGCAATAGATATAAAGATTTTGCAGTTTTGCAGAAGAAACTTGTCTTTACATGTTCAGGAAGATGACAGCTACTAACCCTGAACGTTTCAGAGCATTTGAAGAACATTAACGGGAGAAATCTTGAAAAAAAACCAGTCAGGGGGGAGAGTTTTTGAGTTGGAGTCTCGGAGACTTCATTTCTGGACACCGTCGCCCCTGCTTCCAGGGCAACCACCCTGCACCGGCGCTCCTCCGCCCCCCCCCCCCCCTACGCTACACTACCATCTTGCAGCTATTTGACCAGTAAAGACCCAATGTCCCACTTCCTGTGAAGGCGCAGATATTGTGTCACCTCGCCGTCGTTTCGCTGTCACAGTACATCCGCTCTCGCGCTGCTTTACGACACGTTGATCTGATCCGAGAGTCCCGCGGCGCTCGCAGGGACGAGTGGTCGAAACATGAATCGCGAAAATGAGGAAATGCGGGTCGAGTCAAGGTAGAGTCCGATGTGCCACCACGCATACTCCTGTATAACGCAACTGTCAATCATTTGACCGAGAAAAACGTCGTTTTTAAATTAGGGCTATAGGGCCCCGTTAGCGTCAGCAAGTTAGGGTTAGGGCCCCGCTAGGCTTAGCAAGTTAGGGTTAGGACTGGACTACAGGGCTAGGACAGGGGTTAAGTATTTAGAGATTTAAGCTAGTGTGGGCGTGGCCGCACACCAGACTCTACCTTGACTCGACCCGCTTGTCAATGAGGCAACAATATTCATAGACCGAGCGAGTAAGCAAAGCTAGACCAGCAGAGATAGTCCAGCAGAGAAGCATAATGCGGAGACAGAGAGGCCAGTACTGACCTTTAATTCAGTTTTCCACTTATACTTGTTTAGAGTGGCCTTGTTATTTTTTTAAAAGAGGGTAGCACGAATCAATCAGAGATCTAATTAATATTAAAAAAGAAAGCCCTTGGTTTCAGTAGCCTTTGTCCATTTTGGGAATATTTATTGCTGGCCTGTGATAAACCCCTCGGCAAGTACATTGTAACTGTGAAAATGACTGAAACCAATTAATGCGAACTAGTGGTTATTTGTAAAATTACAGTTTACACTAATACTAACAAAGGTTTAGGGTCTATATTAAGTCCAACACATGCCTGTCAAGTAAATCATAGAATCTTACAATGAAGACGCGAAATGAAACTTTATGCTTATTTTATTAACCCGCAACTGCTCAGTCGTCAGAATAACAGTGTAACAAAATGCAACTGTGTTAATGAGGTTACCTCTTTAGCAGCCTATTTCTAATATTATGGTACAACTTTTTTTAAATCAATATAAAAAGACGTTCTGCTTTTTAAACTGCATCTATACCGTATTTTGGCAAGAACTTGTGATTTTTACGAAGAACTCCTAAAACTTTCTTAGGCCACAGAGTACCGATAGGCCTGCTGATGTTTACTTCTGTCCAAAATCCTTAGCATCTAGTTGGACAAACGGCTGTCTCCACAGGCTAGATAAATGTCCGTCTTATCTTACCGCCGAGTGGTTGATTCAGCGTGCTGAGAGGCTCTTTCGCGTCAACGACCTCTCTGTCCGCATTGAACGACTTTTCAGGCAACGGGCCACGGGCGCTCATTGAATTAACGACGTCAACGGGTGCGACGTGGTTGTCATCGGCGAAACGATGGTTTTGAGAAAGGACCGTGTGTAGTAACGAAGACTATTACAGTCCTGTTCTGCGCGGAGGGCCATGCACAGACCATGCACTCCTCCGCTTCTTTAGTTGTCTTTTTCGACTCACCTAGGGAGCTCTGGGCTGCAAGCCAATTCTTTGTTTCCTGGCTCGTAAAAGCAATGTAGCGCTGCTAGAGTTGAAAGCGCGACGTAGGCGCGCTGAGGTAGCGAGTTCCGCCGACGTACACGTATACTGTGGGCTAGCATAATGTTGACACTGGCTTTAGCCGCTGTCACCTACATCGAGATGCAACTCACGCCGGAAATCCGAACGAGTCGTGTAATTGATGTCGGTTCTCCGTAAGATTCGTTTACCGTTAAGTAGCTCTCTCGCGTGTCCTCGCAACAACATTGTCACCCCAGCCACAGTATCGTAGCGAGGGGGGAGGGGGGTTGAACAGGGTGGTCGCCTTGGGCGCCAGGTCTGGGGGGAGGGGGAGGGGAAGCTAAACTGGAAAAAAGGTGGGCGCGCCTCCCGTACTTCCACCAGAATAATCCAAGGCCATGGTCCAGATCCGATGACATTTTATTTAAGGGGAGAAGAGAGGGGTATAAATTAACTGTGAGGCTATATAATTACCAAATTCTGTGAATATTGTATTTTCGTGGGCTATGCTTTTTAACAAAGATGCGCAAATCAAGTTAGTTTCTTCATGCAAATTAAGTCGCGTACGTATGTAATCAGGTCAACTGTAGAGTGTCTCCGTACGCAAATTACATCAAGATACAGATTTCAATGCGTTGCCCTCCCTATCTAAAAGTCCTGGCTACGTGCGCCACTGCAACTAGCACAACACAGGCTGTATATTTTAAACCTGGTATTCAATTCACTCGTTTCCACTAAATATCGGCAATTCGTTTTTACATCCAATTTCAATTCGGACCAAATTACTCGCGGTCTAAGCCCATAGGCGCGACTACGAACATAGCATACATAGCGAGTGACTCTCTGTATCCCGCATACATACGGAACGGGGCTTAATAGCGCCGAATGATTGACGGATTGCTTGTCAGATGTAACCGTAGAGTCCAACGATGGACTCGAGAAGGGAAGACGGAAATCTCGCTATGCCACGGAACGGCTGGCAGGGATTTATCCAGGATTTTGGAAGTGCGGGGTGCAAGAAATTGCAGGGGGGCTGTAGTCTTTTGTGTTTCGGTCATCAAAAGCTTATCCTGCCCAGGTCCTCATTTTCCCTTCAGCCCACAACTCACCACCCGGCGGGGGGAGAGGGTGCTGACAGAAAATTATCTACTCTAAAAATAGTTCTCGGGATTTTGGTTTTCAGCATCAGGCTAACTTTTCTTCAGAAAATGTCCACAAAATTCATTTCTCACAACTTTCTATTCCAAATTTCATGCACAATCTTTCATCTTTCTTCGCCCAACACGCCCCTTAAACCCCCTACAGGGGGGAGGGGTGTTCCAGATGTCCAACACTCCCTAATTAGGGGGGGGGGGGTGTTCCAAAGCTAATTTTGGAGGGTAGTAGCTCAAAAACTAAGGGGGGGGGGGGGGGGTTGGGAAGGCATGGGAGGTGTTGGATAAATCACTGACTGTTGGTGCCAGATTGTGAGCGACAGTAGCCCACTCGAGCGACATCCGATGCATTGTGCAATAGATGTCGCTATTCGCGTGCCTCGTAGCGTAAATCATGACTAGCGAGGCCCGCATTTAGACTTTAGAGCGCAAAGAATGACTTTTATTTATTTACTTCAGATCAACCTATTTGATGGAAAACTCGAACAGTGATTATATACAATACTATTATAATTTTATTAATAGCCCTAAAGCAGTTCGACGATATGCAGTTGATTTTCGTATTTGTTTCTCATGAAAGGCAAGGCAAAGGTCAGAAGTGTAACACTATTCGTAGTTTGTTATTCCATGTAAGAATGAAACTGTATATACCAAACCGATATCTCGAAATGTCACGCAGGAAGTAAATTACACACACCCCTCTCTCCCCCCACCTGACGGAAATACATACCCCCCCACGTTTCTGTTTGAAAGCCCCCAGAAACTCACCC
>JAQIWG010006465.1:0-13283 GCA_034695025.1 Chamaedrilus cognettii | reverse complement strand
GCAGTGATAGCATGTGTGCCTGGCAGTGATAGCATGTGTGCCTGGCAGTGATAGCATGTGTGCCTGGCAGTGATAGCATGTGTGCCTGGCAGTGATAGCGTATTCGTCAGCAGTGATGACTTGATGTCAGCTATTTCTTGACATAATTAGGTGTCCGTGATTATTTTTGATTAGTTTATGACATTGGCGCGGTTATACTGCTGGTCGTATCATGCCACATTAATTAACAATAGACGCTTAGGCTATCACAGATTTTCTTGACGACCAAATTATCTGTCAACCATCAATCAGTTGCAGCTAATTTTTCGTTAGTCTTCAGGCAGGTCAAAATTGCATTAAATTTAAATTCTCCAAATTCTCAATTGTTCCTAATTTGTCAATGATTAATATTCTCAGAAATGAAATTGAGATGAATGTTCAGACGAGCTATCTATGACATATATTTATTTTTGTTGCGGTGCATAGCCTATATACATAGCTTACCCATCTCTAAATCAATTAGCATGTAAAACATGTGGACATAAACGGTTTTTGGAGGCTGACAATTATTTTTTGTAGGGGGCTGGTATATGAGCTGGAGCGTATTGAGCTCCGAAGGGATGTATCAGCTGTTGCATGATAACTATTGTAATTAAGTTGTTGAATTAAGGAAGCAAGATTTAAAGTTATAAATCTTTAAACATTATCGTATAGACGAGTGCTTGGTAGGAACATAATGTTTATTGTAGCTTGAATGTTGGTGTACATGATGATACCTATGACTTGACCTTGACCTTGCATTCACGTGATTAAGGTACAACGTCATTGCGCTCCTTTCATTCGTAGGCTATAATTTTACGAACGCGTAGGCGGGGAGTAACCGTTAAGACATCCGGGGATTTATCAAACACCCCCCCCCACACACCCCAACCCCCTCCCCCCACGCCCCAGTTTTAGATCTACATACCCCCCAATACAAAGTTTTGAGAGCATTTGTGAAGAAAATTTCGTCTGGGCAGCACCAGCCTCCCCCCTCCTCCCGGTCGTGAGTTCTGGACTGGAGGGACAATGAAACTTTGGCAAGATTTCTGTAGACTTTTCATTAAAGACAAAAGGGGAGAGGTCTGAATATACACCTGAAACTTCTAACATCCCCCCCCCCCCATTTTCAAAATTCTGGACCCTGAAAGCATCACCAGAAAAGATTAACTTTGACCCTGAAGCTAAGACTGTAGCCTTTGTCGATCACTTCTAGCCTGTCTCTTCCAAATACTAGCATCACTTACACGTACAGATATGCAACACATCAAGCACATAAAATAATTATTAACTGAACAAATAATCAAATAACAGCAATAAATAATAGGAATAATGGTAGTGAGCTTGAGGTTCTTTTCGACGTATGAAGAAGAAAAAGAAGAACAAACAGCAAACGCAGCATTCTCATCCGACACTGCTTCAGCAGCAGCAGCAGCAGCAGCAGCAGCAGCAGCAGCAGCAGCAGCAGCAGCAGCAGCAGCAAGTAGAATCAGCACTAGGCTTATTGCCTTACAGCGTTAGAATTGACCTAGACCTACTGTACCGCGAAATGGCTGATTCAGCAGTCGCAGACCCAAGAAATGCCCCAGCAGCGCCCTGTAGCCTGCTGCAGCCATAACAGCCGTCCAGCGTTTACATAATAAAAACAGCCATGAATGTTTACCCAGGCCAACATTCGTAAGCGTGACAATCGGGGAGGGATGCGAGGGGGGGAGCGTCCCCACAGAATTTAGTGGACACGTTAGTAGCTAGGTTATTTCACTTAAATTGTGGAAAAAAAATAATGATACTTTTATAAACTAATTGTTCTTCACTACCATCCACGTACCCCCTACTCCTGTCAAATTCTCAACCCCCAAGTCGTGAGTTATCGGGTATAGTCTCTCAACTTTCTGGCCAGTGGGCATAGCTAATAAATTAACAGTTTTAAATAACTTATCATGCATCTTTTATTCACACAATTTCGTAGGCCTAACAATATTTTAGTTGACAGTTTGACACATAGAATAATGTGTGGGGTCTAATGTCAAGCAACTTTCAGCACTGCCTTCAATCTGTCGAACAGCGCGGTTCACCTCCCCCCCGCTCCGAGTTTAAAATATCGTCGCGCCACCGCCCACACACTTCTCCAGCTAGCTGACACGGCTCGCTCGCAGAAGACACATCAGCCGTCATCTTGCTCCAGTCTCCATCAGTGCAATGGCTGTGTTTCGCGTAGCCGCTTGTTCCGGAACGATGTGCGACCCTAGCGTGGCTCTCTACCCTTCCCTCAGGGCTCCGTCCTGGGGCGGGCCGCCCTCCAGGGGGCGACGCAAGCCCACGTCGAGCCCGGCCGGCACCCCTCCGGACGGTTCCCCTGCTAGACCCTCCCGAGGGAGGAACGTGCCGCCTCTGCAGAGAGCCCTCACCCTCCCTGCTCCCACGAACAAAGCGTCAAGTAGGCTACTTCTTTCTTCTTCATTTTACAAATTTAAGGACCGTGTGTGAGTAAGCCCAAACGAAGACTAGTGTAGTCCGGTTCTGTGTGAGAGGGCCGCTACAGAACCTCTCGCTCTTCTTTAGTCGCCTTTTGCGACTCGCCCGGGAGCCTCTGGGCTGCAAGTCTATTCTTTGCTCCCAGACTTGCTGGGGTACGTTGATCTTACTGTTAATTTATATGCGCCTGCTGCGAAGTAGATTCATGAAAGTCTAAACTAAAAATTATTAAAATTGCGTACCAATTGTCCAATATCAGGCTTCTTTATTTCGATGTGAAGTGCGGCGCTGTTTAGATATGTAAGTGTATATATAATATGTTAAAATAAAAAGGAAAAGTATATATCCGCGCAGCAAATGTAATATGTAAAACTATGTGTATGCATCCAAATCTGTGACTTTGAGACAAATTTTTTGGCGACTACTCGTAATCACTTTTTTGCTCAAATATTTAGATTTGAAGGATCGAGGGCCACTGACTGGGGGCTGGTTGGGAGTTTAAACTTAAATATCCCTTTACCCCAAAATTGTAAAAAGCATTTAAATAACTAGTTTTATGGGAAGAGTTGCAATAATTTGTTATGTGGTAATCTGAGATCAATGCGTCGACAGCTCCTTCACCTTGGAATATGAAACGAAGGCATTAGGGCCTAATCTTGAAATACTAAGTTAGGAAAAAAATCTTCTGTTCCTGCTCCCTCCCCCCTCCGGTCGTGAGTTCTGTTGCGGGGTGCAAGCTAACAACAAAATGAAGTTCGGTCTACGATTCTGAGGGAGGCTGGTGTAACTTTCAAACTTCAAAATTCTTTTCATTTTATCAAATTTGATCGCAAGAGCAGTGTGTGGGCGTGGTCTGCATTGTGTACCATTGCTCCTCAGCAATGTTTGTTGCCTTTTATGGCTTGCATCATGGAAAGTTTCAAATGCAGTGCCCCTTTCGCCCAGCCAACCGCAATTTGTATACAATTTCATTGGAAGCAAACGTCTCTCACAAATGTGTAGTCGACGCTTCTCCTCAGAGTAGAAAACTGGCTTGTGTCTGCAGTAGGGCATATCGCGGCCTCCTTGGCAAATACAACCGCTGTCATAATAGGTCGATAAGTTTCTGCATAATGTTACAACTGCAGGCCTACTCAACACGGTCAACGATTGGAAACAACATCGACTCCGATATTGATGTTCTATAGATAATGAATCGCAGCTTGTCGGTGACAGCATTAAGTGCGTTGGGCGGCTCTAGGCTTAAAATGTGAAATAATTGAGCATGTACAGTATCTCACGTCAACTGGATTGGTGTTTGGATCAACAAAACTCTGACATAGGCCCTACTCCAGAAAACCTGCAAGGTCCTCATGCAGGAAGCGATCTTATGAAAATCTCAGTCTTAAGAAAATCTTTGAAAAATCCTTTATTTTTTATTAAAAACTCTGCACCGCCGCGCGCGAACCGAATGATTATGTCACGGCGGTCGGCGAATGGATTTTGTTTGTTTTAAATTTAACTTAGGGAAAAAATTAAGCAAATCTAAAGAAATGTACGTGAATGAGGCCCCTGGCTAAAGAACTGGCTTGCAGTGCTACAAGTAGAACGATACGCTATTTTATAAAAAAAAATCAAGCCATCTGGGGATTGTGATAAAAATTAGATCTCTCAATCACTGAAATATTCTTAAATCTAGTAAATCTAGCACTGGCATCAGCAGCCGATATAGCAAACGTACAGAGGTGCTCTGCAGTCTCTCATTTTAAAGGAAAATGCTTGAAATTGTATTTGTTTCAATTTGTTCTATAACCTTGCAGTATCCTACAAACTAAGGATGCTGATGCACTGTGCACATGAGATGCACTGTGCACGTGAATCAATACACATGAATCAAACACATGTGGTGAGATCCCCACATGTGTAAGAATAACAGAAATTGTAAACTAAATTATCACGGATTCAAATTTTCTGTACATGATGAAACTGTTTACAAATTACAGAAACTTCTGTCAAATTTATATTACTGCCTAAACGTTCTTAATGACCCCAATGCTGTTTAATAATAGAGAAATTATTCAGTTGATAATAAAGAAGGCTAACAATGTCACTTGTTGGTTGCAGAAGGCGCAAAAGTTGTCAAAGAAGGCATGCTCAGAAAATTCAAAAGTAAGAATATTTATTTTATTCAAGGAGTTTATGGTGGATAGAATGTGTAAATAGGCTTGTCATGGCCGCAAATGGCATGGCGTATCCCTGTGTAAGCAGGGAATGCGGCCACAAAACGCGCGTGTGTGTATGTTTGCTCAGTGTCCTGTATGATACAAAGAACACATATGAATACAGAACAGCCTGGTCAATATAAGTGATTCATCATGACTAGCGGTCGAGGTGCTATGCAATTCGTTTAGGTTCAGCCTATGCAAATACTGTGACACATGAAATTTTCGTGTATTGTACATACTATTTTGATTAATTTCGCTAATCGGAAAACTCGCAAAAATGACTTGCGGCACAATTAAGGCTGCAAAAGGTATTATGATAGGTAGTCGTCAAAAATGTATAAATTACATGCGGCTCAGTTTGTGAGAGGCAAAACCGCCAAAATAACAATGTCATGCAGTAAAAATTTCATGTTTTACGTTATCAGATTCGATTGTCTGTACTGTAGGCCTATAGCTTCGTTGTTACATTTCAGAGAGTTTTCTGAGCAAGGGTTACAAGGAGGTGTATGTGGAGTTGACTGAGGAGGGCCAGCTGATGTGGTTCACTGATGAGTTCAGCTTCAAGCTGCAGGGCTGTGTGGATCTCACCGTCAGTATTGACTTACTCAAGATATATAATTATTTAATATAATATATACCAATATATATAATTATATATCCTTATTACAGGAAAATCACCTCTATACTACTCTCACACAAACACAAGATAGACCCACACACTCACCCATCATATACTATGCCCACTCTGCACACAAGCAACATACAACAGCACACCTCTTCAACTGCACAGACATAAACACACATCTTACACCATGGGATCTGTGGACGAACCCGGTGGGGGCAGCGGCTCTGCTGGCCACCTGGGGACAATGGCTGACCAGTCCCTGACACAGGGCTGGGGAAATCCGAGTTCAACATCACGGGTCCAGACGGGGCAGCCACCACCGCCACCACTTACTCAATAGACGGACAATGCTTTAAAATAATATAATAACAATAATAATATAATAACAATAATAATATAATAACAATAATAATATAATAACAATAATAATATAATAACAATAATAATCATCGTGTTTGATGTCCATTCGAATGAATTACGGGCAAGCCTGCAACGCCGTGTGTCCATGTCAGCACAGGTTAGAGATATATATTGGAGCTGAGTTTTTTGGGCCGAATGCTCTTCAAGTCGCCAACCAGAATAATAAATTATCCTGGACGATGATTATCGGCTAGCGACACTTGTGTGTGTAACAGCCTTGCTGAAGGACCTGTATCGCATGGTTTCATAGTCATTCTTTATTGTCACTAAGCATATTGTTTTAAATATTCTCTGCTTGTTATATGATTTCCATGACATTTTTAATAGTCCTTTTGAGTGATAATGTAACTGCATCTTGTGAATCAATTTTCTGAACCTAGTCAAAGTTTTACAGCACTTTGTAGCATATCTTACTACAATTTTATACCTTATTCAGTTTTAATATGTGTTGCTTTTCATTCTTGGTCTGCCTTTGTCATGAAGCAGACAGTTTTTTGTCGTAGAATTGCAATGAATGCATACAGAATTTATTAAATTCAAAATCGACTGCTTGCAGGTGAGCAAAAAACTTCCTCAAAATGACTTTATAAAAATCATATATAGCTTTACAATTTATTATGTAGTGTTTCAATCGTCAATTGCTTAACGTTAACTACTTCAGTATTATTATGCAGAAAGTTTGTGACTTCTTGGCTGTTGGACCGTACACGCGAAGCATCTCCACCCGCCCATCAGAGCTTGGCCACGCCTCCGAGCGTCACGTGATCGCCGTGCCGACCAATGGGGATCGAGACTCGGCCGTAAACTGGTTCCTTGCATCATGCGACTCCGATCTCAAGTAAGAGTGGAAATAAAAACCAAAGAATTGTAATAAGAATACAGAAAAAATAAAAAAACAAAACAATAGAGTAACTAACCAAACTAACAAACCGACTTTTTTGATGTCTATGATGTTAAAACTTGTGTTTTCACACAGGTTAGACGTTTTGCGCCCTGATGAGGACTAATGGAGCTGGATTTTTTTGGCCGGATGCCCTTCCTGACGCCAACCAAATAAAATAATTATTTGGCACGGGGTTAGCAGCTAGGGACGCTTTTGTGTTAACAGCCTTGAAGAAGGGCCCGTAACGCCCTTCAGAACCTTTAGAAACAAGAGAATGTTTTAACCAAAACTATCCTCGCGCAAATCACTCACTATGCAATGGGCTTTGTGACCCTGTGGTTTAAATTTGATAAAGTATATGTTTGCAAAAAGGCCGAAACTATCAATTTTGGAATCGGTGTCTTCAATTTGTGAAAATAAGGATATTGGACTATGACTATGGTATCGAAAATGACAAGCACTGTTGGTTATGGCCTCCGAATTGTCCGTTAGCACCTCCCTCCCCTCGCTGATGCGTTCGCCTGGCGTGTCGAAACTAATCTCCCAAAATTCATGGCCTACAGCCCTGCATTAAAGTCTAAATTACAATAAGCAAAACATTTTGAATGAAGTGGCAATGTTCGCACGATTCCAACCAACTCAACTTCTAATAAGGTCCTATATAGTTTATCGTAACACTGACGCATGTCACGGATTCATCAGCGACTAACGTTTCTTGGAGTTTGTTATCAAGTTACCTTGCTGGAAATCTAATCAAACTTTGTGATTTGCTTCAAAAAATCTTATTATTCAACCTGGTAGGCCTACCTGGCGTACCAGGATATCTAACAGCCCAACCTGATGCGTGCCAGAGAATTTAGTAATACTAATGAGCACTGGGAAATATAATTGAACCGTGTGTACCATAAATCTAAGTATTTGACGTCGTACTTACTAAGAAAGCTAATATTCGAAACTTTTGCCAGCCGGGGGATCTAATTTGTCAATGCTAAGCTTCGTCGACACGTCCAGAAATTACAAGCAAATCGTGAAGGAGTCGGGCGTTTTCAATTTCTGTAAGCAATCTATAAGTAGATTAATTTGTTGAATACAAGGCGACGTGTCGACTTGAGAAAAGCTTATATAAGCGCGGCGCTAGGCTTCACTTGCTGTCGAGGCTTCAGATTCAAAGCTCAGCTCTTCAAGTTCAACTCGGTGACGTCATCAAGGTATGACTTACTTAAAGACTAGTAGCTTTGCGAGTCCTTAATTGGACTTGCAAGGACTCACAATTTTTGCTTTTGAATTAAAACTTGCCAGGACTCGCAATTAAATTTACCCTGGGCCCAGGGAGAATATAGTCCGCAGGGTCACTGGCGTGGTTTGAAAAACTTTAAATATGAAATGCTGCAATTTATCTGCAATTCATTCATGAAACGGGTTCCCCCATTGTCTTAAACCAGACTACCATTCCATAGTAGTCCCTAACTCAATTTTTACCTGATGCATACTCCAGCTCAGCACTTTTGAGGCAACTTTTTGGTTGGTGCATGCCCCCTCCCACGGTCGTGAGTTCGATACTGGAGAGAGAATGAAAAAACGAAAATAACCACCGTTGTTCTTGGCTTTGTCAATGCTTTTTTTGTGAGTTTATTGGCCCAAATCAATTTTTTTTGTAGAGATTCCTTGAACTTCAAACTTGATCTCCATTTCTTGATTGATTTATTGATTCCTTTAGATTTCTTGAACATTGGTTTCCTTGATTTCTCAGCATTTCTTCGACACCGGATGTAAAACAAGTTGCTAGTGCAACAATTGATTGGCTGTGCGCTTGATGAAAGAAATTGCAATGCATGATCTATGTGGGTTGAGACAGCCTTAGAACCCAGAAAGACAGGAACATTTTGTGTAGGCTGATGTTTGCTGCAATGCCAAACGTAGCTGAAATAATGTTAGCTGACCGCAATGAAAGCCTATGGGACGTTGGCAGTAACGGTAAATATTTTTTGTTGAGACTTTGCTGCACGGATCTGCCACTGAATTGATTTCAGTGCAAGGATGAAGTTGACGATAGTATTGCTCGGCTTGACGCTGACTCTCTGCAGCCTTGCTCTGACTGGGGTGAAGGCAGGGAAGACTACGACTGGCAAACCCGGCTACAAGACTGGCAAACACGGTTTGTAGCCGTACTTGATTTAATTGATGAATGTCCATTTTACACCCATCACGACCCATGCAGGACCCACATTTTTATGAAGTTTGAAATCTGATGCATTATTTTCTCCTCTTTCAAATTAAATCTTTGTCTCAAATCATCAACAAACCGATATATTTTTGTAGATTATGCCGCATTTTGTATATTCAGTGCCGACGGAACCAGCGGATGGAGTGAGAAGAGATGCGGACCCTACTACGACGGTACCAGCGGATCGAGTGAGAAGAGATGCGGACTCTGCAGAAGATGTTCCCGGGACTACGCTCCCCACTTTAGACTACTCTCTCTCTGTCTAGTAGACTTGGCAAGGCGCCTCGCCCCCACATCAGCACTTTGCGGGTATGCTGCCTTGCAAACAGATTTATCCAATTGCACCATCCTAGCAGGCAAAATTTAGATCATAGGCTTATGCCTGTTTGGCACTGTAGAGATATGATTGAGAGCTTTGTTTTAACTTGTAACTTTTATTGACATCTGATTGCATCAAACTAATAGACTGCAACTGTGTGAACTATTAGTATCCCCTTAGCGCTATGCCTTCGATGGCCTACTGATCTTAGTTTATTTATGGTAGCCGATTGTTTGTTCTTTGCAGAGAACTATGGGGCGCTAGAACAGGAAACAGCAGAGAAGTTCTCCAACGCTCGTCGTCCGAGTTGTTCAAGAAATCTTCTTGCAGCAACGAATTTTGAACCGCCAAAGCTTGAATTATCTTAAATTAAAATTTAAACATCCTTGCTTATCAAGTTAATCGCTAATGTATTATTACATATTGATGATTAAGTTAATCGCGATATGTTGTTGCATATTGATAACTGTTGTTACATTATATCTGTTAATTTGCTTAACTGAACATCGCCGACGGAAGGACTCCCATCTCGTGTGAAGATGAAGGATTAAAAAGTGAAATCATCGACCATCGCCTCCCGGCTGAGTCATTGCAGGACTGTTGATGTTGAAATTAAGTTACTGGTTCAAAACCAGAAGATTACATCGAATATGTCGATGCTGTGAATTGTGATTTGAATTAACTTTTGAGCTCATATTGAAACGAATTCAAATTATTATATTGTTGTCATGAAATATGTGTTGTTGTTATCGAATCTGCTGGAGACATCAGTGGCATCGAGACGATGTCTCGCGCCCGAGGCGAAACAAAATATTAATTTTGTCCGTTAGTGAATTACAATATTTCGTGGCTATCACGAAATGTGTGATCCATTTGTTGTCAAATCTGCTTCGGGACCAAACCTTACATTGCACCACCAATGCTGAAATTCAAACGTACTTTTGTGAAACACGTGAGCTGAAGGGGGAGGGTTACGATTTGAAATTCACTGTAAATGTTGAAAAAGATATTAAATGGACAGCATTGCCTTAGTAACTTTATCCAAAAAACCAAAAATCACCCAGAACTTTTTGAATAAGTGCCCGAAACTTATTTAAATAGGAATCTAGTACTGACAACATGGGTTCAAAAATAGTCTTGCCCCCTCTTCCCCCCGCCCTCCCGCTTGTGAGTATGGCTGATGTGACAAAACTTGGGAAAATATTTTTTTTGCAACAATTGTGGCTAATCAGCTTGGAAGGCGTTGCTCCTGCGTCAAAAATGGAGGGGACTGTGTGTATTCAATATGAGATGAATGCAGAACAAAATTTAGGTATGCAGGATCGCCTCTGTCAAATTCTTAAAGCTGCGCGTCTATTTCATCTTCATTATTTACGCGTACTATTCCGTGCCAACACATGCTGGACGTTTTCCATGATGAGACTCCGTCACAACTATCACTTCTTTGCCATCTCTCTTTTCACGCGATGCTCTGTCATATCTATATAGTAATAACACGGTCTCCTTGTATGGTTCAAATATATTTCTTAACCCCTAGTCGGATATTTTATTTTATTTTGCAACTTTGCGACTTTGCTTAGCAATGCATCCACTCCAGCCTTCTCCTCGACACGCAGCGAGCGTCGACGAGTCTGTCTGGCATGGCGCTATTTTGAAGCTCTTTTCATCATTTTTCTTCACTATAATGTGGCAAAACCATTGATGAGGTATAAATGGATATATTGATTTTATTTCAGTGCCTGGATGACAGCTATCTGCAGTGTAGTAAGTAATTTTCAAAGCTATATTTGCGCCTCTTCACTAGAAAGCAACTTTTCTGGCAGATTGAAGTTTTATATGTTTAGTTAGTCCTATCAAATGATACATTTCTGAAATATTTAAATGTTGAATGTAACGAAATTGTCAATATTTATTTCATAATATCGCGCAGTAATACTAGTTACTATTATTCAAAAGTCGAATGAAAACGAAAAAGTACTGGTGTCAGAATAGTGTGGCAGCGCTTGCATTTTACTGCCAGGTTTTTGGAATTAGCAGACATTTTTGGAATTAGCAGACATTTTTGAAATTAGCAGACATTTTTGGAATTAGCAGACATTTTTGGAATTAGCAGACATTTTTGGAATTAGCAGACATTTTTGGAATTAGCAGACATTTTTGCGAGCGTTAAATAGGTCAGATGAAGTAAACTATCGCACACGATGTGTGAAGCAAGTGGCGTTTTGTTAGCCAATAAATATTTGTAAATGAATTGCTTTAGCCAATAGATAACCCGCTGGATATCTGCTCGTGCACAAATCTTGCACGAGACTTGCTTTGTTGCAGCTTCCACCGGTGGCGCTGACAAGAAAGCAAAAACAAGAACATAAACAAGAAGATCTGAGAGGTCCCCCACCTTCCTACATGGAATGCATGGCTGGTTAGAATTAATTTAGACTGCATAACTTATGCAAGTAATTGAAACTAAAGGGTCTTTATGATCAATATGAGCCTAATGGTTTTATACTGAAACGCCATCCAACATTTCTGTCTAAATGTGAATAATAATAGTAATAATGACTGAATAATAGTTAATAATATAGTAATGATAACTGCTGCAGTGACGATAAAAGACATTTCAGCTACTGTAATTATGTACGAGTATACATGTATTTGAATATCCTGCATTGTATATTCAAATAAATGACTACGAACCGTGCATATAAAACACTGTATCGACCACTTTATTACTACAAAAAATTTGAGTGATTCATTTTTTGTCATATTGGTGGGGGGGAGGATGCATCCCCCTTCCCGGCTCTATCCTTGATATTGTTAATACTATAGCAATCTGTGCGGGATGTGCGCGGTAGATAAGGAGAGTCGTAGCAAGCCTCTGCGCAAGTCTGTGAGTGAGGACGAGGAGAGCTGCGGTGCTGCTGCCACTCTTCACCCAACACAGCACGCCTGCATCGGCAGCAGCCACGCTCGAACCACTTCCGGTAACTCCGCTCTCTTCTCTTCAATTGAAACCGATTTCTGTACATAGTCTGCAGCACTTCTCCCGCGCCTATGATTCAAGCAGATGATGTTTTTTCATCTCCGTTTGCATGACATATTTTAAGTGCAGTATACATATATACATACATATAATTTTATCTAGAACTATCATAAATTCTAAAAACATCATAGATGATTTATTGTAAAACTTCTAAAACTAAACACACACACGTGATTTGTGGCCGCATTCTCCGTTTACGCAGGGGTAGGCCATTTGCAGCCATGGATACTCGCCCTCCTTCCATAATTCAACTAAACTTAAGCCAAAAGAAAAAAATTCTATCCGGGCTACATAGGCTGCATACTGCGTGTGCATGCTTTCTTTCGCATTTAAGACCTTTCGTTCACTTGTATCCTCACAGGTGCCGCTACCCTGGTTGGGGCCAGCCCCTGGGGCTGGACCTGGGGCTGGGGCGGCGGCTGGGGCTGCAGCGGGTGGGACTGCTACATGGAAACAGGGGCTGATGGGTCTCAGGAGGGGGGTGCAGCGGGGGGGCAACACAGTTTTGCAGGGGCAGGGTGCCGATAGGCTCAGCGCAGCGAGGGGCGTCGATCAAGGCGGGACCAGTTAGGGTTGTGAACTTGGAGATGGAATACGGTTGTGAGGAGAGCAGCTCGCATGCTCACTGATTAATTTGTTCGGACAGTGTATACCTATCATTTTTAAAATTGAGAAATTTGCATAACCGCTGGGGTTCTCAACCTTCTGTGTGAGGAGGAAGACTTAATTTTTGTGGAGAAGACTGGAAACGTCAAGTGACGATATGCCCCACTAGCGCAGTGAGTTTGATGACGAGGAGTGCTCAAACATTCCAAAAAGTGTCACTAGACGACTTAATAGAATTGGATCTTTGCAGTGTTTTGTTGTTTAGAACTTTTTTGTACTTCAGATTTTTTATAGACGACTTGTCGCAACATATTTTGAAGTCAATATTATTGCGTTTCTTCTGCTGGTTGGTGGAATACATGGCTACTCGCCGCGGAACACCAGTGTTCCGTGGAACACCAGTGTTCCGTGGAACACCAGTGTTCCGTGGAACACCAGTGTTCCGTGGAACACCAGTGTTCCGTGGAAC